>CABFWO010000458.1:141151-186689 GCA_902155825.1 Timema genevievae | reverse complement strand
CACCTTACCCCTAGACCACCAGGTCACCGTTTGACTATTCAATTCTTATTATTAGCACACTTGCTATTAACGGCCTAATTTAATTGCTAAGATCATAAACCATGTATATATTTATATAAAACTGATATGTTAAAATACTTCAATATTATCAAAGTAGGCCTTTACAAATAAGAATCACCATTAGCGTGGAGAGAGGAGGAGAAAACCACAACAATAAATCACTTGTTAAAACCACCCTCAACTCACTCAGCCAAAATTCGGAGCCTCCTCGTCAAAAAATAGCGAGAGGTATCAGCTAATCACGCGCTCGCTCGCTCGCGCGCTCGCCAGTGTGGCCACCTAGTCGCTTACGCGCTCGCTCGCACGCTTGTCAGTCTGGCCGAACCCTTAGACTGGAATCATATGATTATAGACCTTTATTTTCTATTATGTTTTTCGCTATATTCGAAGTATATTTACACATGCTCTAGTAATCACAGTGATTTGAATAGGTGTACACTCGGACTAGGGCGTTAGACTCATATTGTTGGATGTTATGGTGACGAGGGGGTTGCGGTGAATTCTCCCATGTGACGTAGCACTGTGGTTTTTCCAATCTCCTTTTCACGCTAATGTGGGTGAATTTTTAAACCTTATGCCTTGAAATAAGTCAGTTTTAACCACCGTAATAAGCGTTTCACAAAATAGACTTATACTTATAATACAAATTAAATGAGTTTATTTTGAAGTCACGATTATTTTTATCTTTTATTTAAGTTATTTTACTATTGAAGTTTTTATATATTTTATTTCTAATTTTTCTTCTTTTTCTTCTTCTCCTTCTTATTCTCCTACACCTTATCCTATTCATGCTAGGTCGACTTTTTTTTTTGTGACAGGTCACAAGAACTTGCCATATTCGTTAAAGTTGACCTGTTTTACACTGACCCCCGTCGTTTTCTCTGGGAAATAGAGTGAATTTTAGAAGGGATTGCGAGAGAGCCTACCAATTTAGCCGGAAAGGTAACTTACATAACTTACAGGAGATTGTTTACAGGCCACAATTGACATGGGACCGACGGCTTTACTTTCCCTCCAAAGGAACTTGTACTAGGAAATTTTTATTGCTCAAGAAAAATCCATCAACCCCAGCTGGGTTTGAATCCATGAACATTGGCTCCTAAGACAGAAACTTTACCCCAAGACCACAGAGCTAACTTTATTTCATTTTTCGTTAATTTAATATATTGTAGTATTTGCTTGCTTAATGTGTCCTCCTCTTTATCGGAGTTTATTTTATCAAAATTGACATCCACAGGATTTGAATAAGAGAGGAAAAAATTCAGATATAAGCTTCAATTTTTCTTATTATAGTGAAATAAGCATAGGCCTCACTCACTATTATTTTTAGAGGGAAAAAACGAAACTATTTACCCTTTAAATTAGAAAATAAATATTTACTTCGCACCAAATGAATCACACATATAATTATGAAAATATAATTACTTTTATAAATAGTACTCAAAATGTTACCGTAATGATTTATGGATCGTTACAAAAGCAATTCATAGTTTTTTTAAAAGATATTAATAATATCCCATTTGATAATATTATTGGGGGAGGGGGGGTGGCCCCCTGCATCTTATACTAGCGCCGCCCGTGGAAATAAGTACCGCCATAATCTTACTTTACACGCCAAAGTAGCTTCTGATCGATTCGTAAATCTCATATACTTACTATCAAATTGGTGTGAATATTAATTATAAACTCAAATACATTTTAATTAATTTTGAATTTAGTTAATTAATTCCTTCCTTATTTAAGTTGAGATGTCATCTGGTTAAATAATTATGTGGGTAAGATTGACCCAATAAATCATACAAAATAGTTCCTTAAAAATGTACTGAAATATTAACATAAGCCTTATATTGTTTGACTTAATAGTTTTAGAAAATGGAAAGTAGCTAAACTTGAAATGAATTATTGATAAAGAAAGCTGTAAAAAATATTTAGATCTTTTAACTATTTTAATGCAAATCGTAATTGACATTTAGCACACACATCCCATATTAATGTGTAGCTTAAGTTGTTACCATTAACAAAATGTATACATCTTAGTAAAATTAGCACATATTTAAGTGTAGAATATTGTCCTACTGTCCAGGTGGTAAGCTCAGAGTAATTATGCTGACGTGAAGATAATGGAACATCCAGATACATACTGGGAAGACTATAAGATTAAATTTTATAACACGAATGTAATGAAATTGTTGACATCTATGTATGTACCTTTGTTTTGGATTGATATTTTGAACATACATCTTAATATGGACTAGGTTTAGCAACCATTATGGTAGTACGAAGCATACCAGTATTGGTGGACATGTGGGCTCGAGCGTTGACTTCATCTGGTATTTTTTACTGTGACAAATAGCTTGGAGGTCAAAATCTGGCCCGGTCTACTGAGGATGTGTTTACTATAATATCTTTCAATCTCCCTCCCTGCCAATGAGGGTACATTTCTTCTAGAAGGGTCTATGGATATCTTAAATGGGTAGCAAGTCGTGGAGCACACAAAATAAATAATAATCGTTGTATTGGTTGTTTTTAGATCACAATCAAGTCTGAAATTAGAAAAATTTAAGAAGACCAAATCCATACGAACTGATTCTTGGTGAGAGTTTAAATAAAATAATGGAGGGTGGAAGATCTAATTATATAAAAACAAGTAACTAGGCTGTGTATGATTTACTCCCGTATAAATTTGCATTTAAAATCATTTAGCATTTAATAGGTTCATTAATAAAGTGATGTAAAAGTTGCGTGCAGAGAGGTTTCTCTCTCCAGGCAGCCATGATTACTAGGTAGCGATAGGTTGCAAGTGAAAGTGGGGCTGCGGTTCATAAATGTGGTAAATCACAGGGGGAGACGAGCCAGTCTTCACAGCCTTCTAATTCTGCACGTCCCCATCGCGCACACAAAGTACAAGCACCGGCTCTTAAAGAAAAACAATTATGACGTGAAATGGGCCATTTTTAATTTTTAAATGGATTAAATGCTTGAATATACAACTTCTTTATATCTACTATCCGCCGAGGACGGGGAGATCGAGGTTCGAATCTCGGTCGGGTGAACTGGGGGTGGTTTTTCCTAAATGGTTTTCCACTCTCCCTCCACGCAAATGCAGGTTCACTTCCTCTAAATTCAACCTTCCCAATTCCTAATCAATTAGTGTAATTAGTACTTAAGCGTATAACCCGAACGGGTAGTAAGACGCGGTGCTAAATAAATAAAAATAAATATATCTACTATGCTAAATATTTTAGATATAGTCTACTAAAATTCGAGAAAGTGTTTTTTTATTTCCTTGAAACATATTTTATTTTCTATAACACAGCGATCGTCTGGTTCTAAAGTGAGATAGCTCCAAAAAGCTGTTTTGATCTATTACAGGTTGAAAGTTTCTACCTCTGGGAAAAATCAATGTTCTACTTTAAATGTTTTGTCTTTTGTTTAGTCTCATAATTTTAACATTCTAAAAGTTGTTAATAGCTATGCAGACAATGTTATAAATTATAATTAATTGAATCCACGCTATTAATTTTAAGATACAGTTTCTGACTTGTCTTAGCTAATAACTAAACATGACGATGACAAACTAAAATACTCAGACATCAGAATTATTAGTTTTAAGCTTAACATTCCTACAATTAAAAGTGTGTTTGCTAGGAATTTGTATAAATTAGGAGTTCCAAAATTTCCTTAAATACGTCTGAGAGCTAAACTGGACAAAAACCAACAGAGCAGATCCAAAATGTCTGTTTGTCTGACTTGGAAGAAGACAAATTCTGGCTGGGTAAACTGGCTATATATTATAAGAGAAACATCACATTAGGACAAACTATTATATAAAATGATATTACATTTCTTACTGTGACTATACAAGGTGATATAGAAAAGCAAATATTTTATCATAAAACAAATAAGTAAGAAATGAAAGATGTGATAAAAATTAAGTTAATACAGTAAAAATAATTTTATAATACGTTGATTTAGGTTATATATTTACATCCTATTTCCTATATTCCAAATGCTCTCGCTAATCTTGTAAAAAAATCCCATAACTAGTCATGTTTATATGAAGTATATTAAAGAGATTAGTTGCCGTACTCATCTTAATGGGCACACATACTACATTTAAAGCTCATCTAATCTAGTGTTTTGGTGACGTGGAGGGTGGTTCTTGATTCCCGGTCGAGTGTACAGTAGGTGGGTTTTAGTAAATAGTTTCTTATTTTCCTTTCATTTAAATGCGCATTTCTTATCAATTCTATGGTCTACCTTTCTCAACCTAATATTGTCTACAATTAGAAGTGTTTGGCTTGGACAGATAGAAAAAATGATTGATAATTGTACTATTGGCAATCTCTTTTTCAAAGGTGAGGTTGAACAAAAATAAAGATTTAGTTAACTCTTAATTAAAATATCTTAGATTTAGTACGTTGAGGAATATTGTACTCATGATGTATATTTTACCAAATGATTTCATAAACCATAAGTTATTGCATGAAGTGCTGTAGTTCTGTAGTTCTAAGGATTCACCATGTTTTTCAGTTCTATAATGTTTCTATACCAGTTATTAATGGCTACATTTAGAAATATTGAACTGCACCAAACAAATATGATAAAATAGTTTTAAAGTAATACGTGCAAGATAGGACTTAATGCAGTATTAAACCAATTAGAGTTTGAAATTTGCAATCAAATATATTAACTCAAAAATGAGATTTTTGGAGCTGTCGAACTTTTGAACTAGTTACTAGACGATCGTATGTAAAACAATTTATTTTTCCAACCGGTAAATGTTAACATACTCTCTCTCTCCACACAAATTTTGGTACAATTTTTATAAAATATATCCTCCTCGTCACTACTTCATTTACTCAAATAAATGAAGATACCCTGGCCGATCAGTGAAATGCGGAATAAAAAATATAATTTAATGAAATTTTCTTAAGAGATATTACCGAACTGGTGGCCACGCGGACTATCTATCGCGTCAATCTCTTCTAGTTTAATTTTCCGGCATCAAAGAGGTCACAGTTTGAATTCAGGAAGATAATCCAGAGGATGGTTTTCCACTCTCTCTCTAGACGCAGGTCTATGTTTATTTCTTCTCGTTCCTAACCTAACCTAACCTAACCTAACCTAATGGTGCAAATATAAGGCAGTTAAACCAAAGCTTTGAGTACAACTATGAATCTAACCTGCATTTAATAACAAGAATGGAATACAAATAAATTGAACCTGCACAAGTGGGAACTTGAACTAAGTACCAGGATCATATAGTGGGACATGCCACTGACCAGTAGGTTGGAGTTAGAGTCCCGTAGGGGTCTACTGACTGTGTTTTGTTTGTTTGATTGGTTTTCAAATCTCTTTATAAGCCATGACGGGTGTATGTTCTATAAATTCTACCATCCTAATCCCTACCTCTCTATTATTTTTTATTATTTAGCACTGCATCTTACTACCCATTCGGGTTATACAATTAAGTACTAATTTTGCTAATGAGTTAGGAATTGGAAAGGTTGAATTTAGAGGAAGTGAACCCGCATTTGCATGGATGGAGAGTGGAAAATCATTTAGGAAAAAGCACCCTCACTTCACCCGACCAAGATTGGAAACTCGAGTTCCATATCCCCGGCAGTCTTGCTCAACACGAAACTAGCGCGTTAGCCAACTACGCCATCGAGGCGGGTTATCTCACTATCAACATTTAATGGGCACAGGGAAGAGTGAGCAGACTCTTGAGTGGGAGACCACCTTTGCTCTCTCTGCTCGCCTAATGTTACAGCGTGGTAGCCAAATGGCGAGGAGCAGAAAGGAGTTCAGGAGCTTCATCAATCACGGGGGACTTTGAGCAATCATCAGTACTTGCTGTTAATGTCACTGTGAGGGAGGTTGCTTTGAGAGGCTTAACTCCTGTGAGTCATTATTTGCCATATATATATGTGTGTGTGTGTTTGCTGCATTTGACAGCTCGTTCGGGCTATCCACATGTTTCCTCTAAAGGGGTAGGATGAGGATGGTAGAAGTTTAGAGTAAACATACTGGCATGGATAAAGCTTGGGAAATAATGTAGGAAAAATCATTCTGCACAACCAACGGAGATTCGAACTCCAGTTTCCTCGTCATCGTAAACCCAGTCTATTAGTGACGTCTTAGAACATGGGAAACACGTGGCGGGTCTATTAGGATATTGTTTTAGCGCTACAAGGAATCAGATTTGTTTCTAGCTTTGTGATTGAATCCTTTATTTTGTGCCCACTTTTTTGCTATTAATTCACCTAGGAAATCCATCCTAAGAGTTACTTTAATTAAATGGGGGTTATTTAGTGAGCTCATTCTAAAACATATGAGTTACTTTATTTCCTAAAACTATTGTTGTGTGTCTTCTTTTGTGTTGCATGTGATCACGGGTAATCATCTGGCATTTTCTGAAACAACTGGTATTATTAAATGACTTACAAGCTAACTTGAATCTAGAACACATACACAACCCAGGCTTACCCCTATCCATCCATCAATGTTAAAGAGGAAACCTTGACTAACCAATTGACAACTACTTCATCGGGTACGCAGATTAAGATGCCAAGCTCGTTTGGCCTTATTTACTAGTGATGGGGGAAGTTGGGGCTCTAATCCCTGTTGGGTGGAATATGTTTCCTTTTTCCTCAATGGATTCCTCTCATTCTTCATGAAAATACGAGTACACGTCATTTTAAGTCATGTTCAGCACACGAGGTAATAACTTTAGTAATGGCCAATTACTTCAATTGCTTGCATTGAATGGAGCACTTTCAACACAATGCAGGTCTCGGCCAACATTTGTAAGATAGAGCATTGGAACCATTCAGTGATAACGACTCAGACAAACCACAATCTCAAGTTGTTTTTTTGAGGTTTTGTTTGATTGAAAGAATAAAAGGACAATTGTGGATGACATTTCCTAATGTTAATGACTTCAATGGACAATTATTCTTTGATCCATGCTCCTCCACCTTTTATTGTGTCAGTATATGTGCAGTGGCTAACGTAGCTCAATGGAACGGGGTCTGATTATCACGCATGACTTATAATTGAGTTGAGGGGGAAGCCGCTAAGAGATTTCATAAAATAAATAAGAAAATAATTTAGAATCAGAAAAAAATAAAATCTATTATATGCCCCTTAATATTGCATATAGTATATAAAATAAATAATATATATAGTAATAAGGTATAATATAAAAATAAAAAAGTACCAAAATGGCAAACGGGATAAAATGGGCAAAATATGCCTAAATAGCAAGAAGTTTGAACAGGGAAAAAAGGCTGAGCTGGTTAAAAGAGGTAAAAAGAGTGAAAAGTACAAAATATGTTGAAAGGTTAAAAAGGGCAAATAGTTAAAAGGTTAAAAAGGACTAATAGTGCAAATAGTGTAAAAAGGATATATGGGGTAGAAGGATTAGATTTAAATCGGTTTAAAAATGCTAAAAATATCCATTATATTTCGTTCTCCCCTTTTAAGCCCGTTCTCACATTTTACCCACTTTACCCTAAAATATACATATTTTACCTTATTGCCCTTTTTACCCTTGTTTGTTTTGTAATCCTTTTTACATATTTACCCTTTTAACTCATCCAATTTTTTTTTTTACTAGATCTAATTTTTACCATTTTTGCTCTTTTTAACCTTTTTACTATTTTTACCCTAAACTATTCCTCCCGGGCAAAGTCGGAGATAGTATTCAACATTAATGAAATACTATTTGTGCATGTGGTCGCATAGTATAAAGTGTCCCTTTCTCAATATTTTGGATTGCCGATTGTGGGAAGGTTTGTGTTCTCATCCTGGTTAGGTTAGTTAAGGATATTTTTTCCTAATAACTTCCCACTTTCTCTCCACTAAAATTCAGACACATTTTGTTTCCATGATACCGTTCTTATTTCTATAATATCATACCAACCCGACGATTAAAGTGTGGATTTTGTGAAAGACTACAAATGAATCGGTCCTGTTGTTTTTAATAATTATATATATTTATAACTTTTAATAAAATATAACTTCTAACAATCCTTAGATAAGTGAACTAGGTTAATCAATCAATAGCTCATGTAATAAATATATAAAATTAGGTAAATTAACATGAGTCACTCTTTGCTTAAAAAATACTATAAATACTACTAAACTATCTGTGTAAATAAAATATATCCTTGACATCAGCTAAATTGGTTTCCCTTGGGATAGAACTAATGTCCCCGAGCCCTGGTAGCTCAGGACGGTCGATCTGGTCCTACGTCCCTTGGTAATCTGTTTAGCTCACTCCTCCCTCAATTCTCTCGGAGTACTCAGATACACTTCTAACTTGCTATAAAGTAAGCGTAGAAGAGATGCAAAGAAAATAGAAGACTGGCGAAGGGAAATGTGAAAGTTAAATTTAAAATAGGATTAGATAACGACTTGTTAACAAGTTCTGGAGGAAAACTTTTCTATCCTTGCCCAAAAAACAATTTAACACTCTAACGCAAGACACCCAATTAATTTTGTGACAGCCTTGTTTCGCAGATCTCTCGTGAGATCCGACATATTATACAAGATAAACTTACTTTACTTTCAATAACCTCTAAAATAATCAGTATACAGGAATAGGATAATAAGGGTGAAGCTTAAGGAAATACACATGAAATTTGCCTGAATCAGCATACACAATTTAACAGTGGAATTAACGTTGAAATAACTATATTAGAATGTAAACTTGGAAAACAATACAGTTGGTAATGCAAGCGGTTTCTTGGTCAGTAAGTTGTAAATAACTCTCTTGTCAAGAAATAAACAATATACACATCAATAGTTACACTGGTTGTTCTTTATGGGTGTCAAACTTGGTCTCTTATCATTCATGACGAGAAGAACTTTAGGGTGTTCTAAAACAAGGTGCTTAGGAAGATATTTGTTCTAAGAAAGGAGGAAGATACTGCGTAGTGGAGGATATTAAATAATGATGAGTTAAATACCTTGTATCAGCATCCAACATTGTTAGGGTAATAAAATCTCATAGGCTATGGTGAGTAGAA
Organism: Timema genevievae; assembly: GCA_902155825.1. Taxonomy (NCBI): domain Eukaryota; kingdom Metazoa; phylum Arthropoda; class Insecta; order Phasmatodea; family Timematidae; genus Timema; species Timema genevievae. Next base: position 177,591 of record CABFWO010000458.1, on the reverse strand, counting down.
CATACAGCTAAAATGGAAGCCACTAGAATCGCGAACAATACACTGGCCTCCAAATGAAGTGAGAAGAGCCCAGCGGGAACAACCAGACGCAAAAGGATGAGGATAGCTCTAGAATAGACCTGACAGACACAGGGTGTAGTGAGATGTACAGGATATAGCTAGGATAAGGATAAATGATGTACTGTTGTGTGTCCCTTATTCCATAAAGTAAGTAATAATATATAATTTTGCTCACTACGTCGTACTAATCGTCTGGATCCACATATTTAAACTAATGGAATAGGAACGAGTAATAAAGAATTTAGAGAAAAATACCCTTATTTATTTAGGAGGGTGTGTGGATAACCATTTGATAAAACACACTCTTGATATACTATGTCAAGATTTGAACTCTGACCTTTCCATCACCCACAAACCATTCTAGACAAATTCGTCACCTTACCTCGTGTGACTACTTATTTGGCAATGTATCTTTGTCAGTATTCATCTTGCACCGTTATAATATATATTTACTATATTTATTTTTAATGTCTCTAATCCTTAATGTTTTCACGGATCACAGAAACATAAACACAGGCTGTATGCCAAATATTTTAGTTTTTTAAATAGGGGTCTGATAAAGACAACATTAGTGTCTTCATAGTTAAATTAGTCAATAGATTACTTCATTTAATTTCTCTATTTTACCTTTCTATTTAGAAAACCTCCCAAAAATTAGATTCCTACTTGGTGCTAGACGTTGTAATAATTAGAAGGGTGGTGCAAGCTCCACAAGACATTGGCCATGTCCCGTACTCTCTAGAGCAATTCATGAAGTGACCCCTCCAGAACAATGAGCTCTTGGAGTGACTCCAAGGACTAGTACTACCTAAAGACGTTCACTCTCTGGCGTGACCTTACTCTCTCTGACTATAACCCATTGTTCCTAATTTGCAATTGAAATCGACATCAATAGAAAGAGAAGTGCAGTTTAAACATCAACTTTGTAGAGTTTGGCTTATTGGTGAAGGGGAAGTTACAAGTTAAAATACCACCCAAGTGCTCTTAGGGTGTATTTTAATAAATGGTTACAACCAATTGCAGGTACCTTTCATATAAATTAAAGATTTTCTCCTTAGTCCATTAATATAATCAAATACTTATAAGCCGTCCAAGCATGGAGTTCAACCGGAACTGAAATAGGAACTGAACACTGAAGTTACCAATTAGTTTTAAGGAATCATAGCCGGAATCCTAAAAATAAATTTCTTAAAAACTGAGACCAAACTTGGAATCTGTAAATATTTTTTTGATTAATTAGGGTTATTATTGGTTCTTAAGGTTTCTAACATTTTACAACTGCCTTTTATGCTCTTTTTCCTTAAGATATTTTTATTTTTAAATATATGTTTTTTTTCTCAGTAATTTTCAAGTGCAGGATATAATTACTGTCTAAAGTGGTCAATGATCACTTAGCAGCAAGTATTAATAAGCTCAGATTATTTAGGAAAGATTGTCACATTGTGTAGTGTGTTCTCATTTCTTACATAATATATCTTGTATTTTCTTTAGGTGGACCTTTATAATGGCGTGGTTCTTTTTACTATGGCCAAGATGGTAATTTAATGGCTTAACGTGGGTCTTTTTTTTATGGAGATAAAGAGTCTGATTATGATCGTTCAAAGTGATTCCGTTTTATCAATACAATGTACTGTATCTCTTTTTGATAGCTCAAATCGAATCTGTTTCTCATAGCTCAAAGCGCTCTGCTTATGAAGGCTCTTTCAGATAGTTAAAAGTATTCAACGATCACACATGCTTGAAGATAATTATTTTAATATTCCATAAATACTATTTTAATGAGTGTTCTTTAGCTTCTACTTATGTTTTAATTTTAAATGATTTTGAAGTCAAAATTATTAATAGTATCTCCCCAATTTTCTCACAAGTCAAATTCTTAAGACTAGGTTAAACTCACAATAAAGTTTTTTCAATTAGTTCATAAACTATCAATTAAATTAGAATTAATTTATCTAAAAATACATAAGATAAATTAAAAGATTAAATAATATAAGTTTTAAAATTAGGATATGTTATTTATGAGGAATAAGGAGGTTTTTTGAACAATTTTTAACAATCATTGATGAGAATTTGAAATTCTTAAATCAGATTGGTAAATATACCTTCTCTCTGGAGCAAAGATTACGTTTGGCCTAAGTCCGGTTCCTGGGTTCCTGTTTATCCCCTAAATTAGATATAATTAAGTAATAATTAGGGAAATAAAAGTATAAGAATGGTTATGTTTACGAGAACTAATGGTCTAGAAAATTTAATTTCTTGTTCATTCTGAGATTATAATAATAAGTGATATTACTGTAATATTCTAATAATATTGTAAAATAATAATTTTACATATAATAGCGACACCCATAACGCTATACACCAGCGATCGAAGCAATATTGAAAAACCTACAGTTGGTGTGGTTACATTTGCGTTTTAAATTTGTAACAATTCAAATATAATTTAAACTTTTAATGTATACATTTTCTTTGTAAGTCTCCTTGGCAATGAAGGGTTCGGAAATATCAACAAACCAATTATAGGCCTACATTGCAACGAGGGCTTTGGAAATATAAACAAAAAATTATGAATCTCCTTGGCAACGAGGACTTAGGAAAGATCAACAAACCCATTATGAGCCTTCTTCGCATCTAGGGGTTTGTAAATATTATCAACAAATTCACAATAAATCTCCTTCGCAACGAAGGGTTTGTGAGTATTATAAGCAAACTCACTATAAATCTCCTTCGCAACGAGGGGTTTGTGAATATTATCATCAAACTCACTATAAATCTTCTTTGCAACGAGGGTTTGTAAATATCATCAACAAACGCTCTATAAATCGTCTTGGAAATGCGGGGGTTGTAAATTAACAAACTAACTATAAAGCTTCTTGACGATGATCTGAGGTATGTTCTCAATCATTTAATGAGCTCACATTAGAAGGTAAGTAGTGTTTCTTTTACAAATAAAAAAAATGCACATAAGTAAACTGTCACCCATCGTTTGATATTTGATTTACATATATAACACCAGGTTTATATTCATGCCTGCCACCAAACTAATAGTAAACTATGCATAACGTTCAGTGCACAACTCAAAATTAAAATACAACAATGTATAATTAAATGAAATGACTAAAGTATAATAGTAAATAATGCATATGTAATTTATTTTTCATTGCAACAGTGCCCCCACGTAAGAAAGCTAGTCTTGTAATTTAATTTTCTTCTTAAATCTAGGTATTTTTCATTTAATTCATGATTTAGCATGTAAATTATGTTTATTTAGATTCTTTCCCTTGATAATAAATTGAAACAATTTCTTTTAATGCTCATCTAAATCATTATTGTAGTTAATAGAGCCAATGTTATCGTTCCTGCATTTGTATCTTAAATGTATGTATATTTTCAATCATTTTATGCTTTTGCTTGAGAATTAGGTTTATTTAGCTTTTTTTCTTGTTACTAGGTCAACAGCACAATTTTATTTGGAGTGATAAGACGTTTACTATAGTGTGCTTCTTTCCTTTTACTTCATTTTTGTTTCTTATATAGAAAATTTATACATATAATAAAACTCTAAAGTTTGTATGCGCATTAGAACTTTGTGGAAATTTCTATTTTTCTGGTTAGTATAAAGGATAAGAATACCAAATAATCCATTTTTACATTGTTTGTTTGTTTGTTTGTTTGTTTGTCTGTTTGTTGTTAGTAATCACAAAACGTACTTATCGCATCGTGACAGGACTACAGGACTCTGTTATACTCTTTATCTTACAGGATACCAATATAAGCTATATAACATCTCAACAGCGAGCGAATTAGTGTAAAAAACACCAGGTGTAAGCAGTGAACATTCGTCGCGGCTAGTTTTGCAGGTACTGGAGATGGTAAGTGATACGAGAAGGGGTGTTGAGGAGAAGGGAATGGGGGCAAGCCCGTGTGTATTCGTGAATATTAGTACGAGCATAAAACACTTATTTTGACTAATTTTCATTCTTTGCTAGCATTTGAAGTTATAGAACGTGTTGATGATTTGTTTAATGAGACCGAAGCCTGGCGAAAATGCTAATTGAGAATATTATTGCTATAACATTGTGAAGATAGCCGCATTAAAGTATCTAGTCTTACTTGTGTATAATACTAGAGAACACTCATGTGGTAGTATGTGACACACAGCCATGTAACGTGTTTATCAAAGCTTATATGACGCGATATATAAGTACCTTGTATATATTCATCCTCAATTCTTGAGTAAACCTCCCTTTGATACCGTGGCTTGAATAGCTCGCCTGCTTGCCAAGTTTGGGGGCAAGTGCTGCCTGCGTCTTCACACCCAGGAATGTGGGGTTATTTTCCTCGGTAGGTTGTTCACATAGGTCAAGGTCATGGAGGGTAAATATCAGTGGAGAGATTAGTGTGATAATTTGATAGAAAGAGAATTCTATAAGATACAAACATCCAGAGGCGTAGAAAAAGAGAGTCCGGAGGCCCAGGCCCCTATGGAGTTTGTTGGACCCCCCTTCATATACAAATATACAGTCTTAATGTTAGAGTTTTTTCTTTTACTACCATTTTAATTGTATATATCATCAACCAAAAATACTAGCTTATATTTTAATATTCACCTTCTAGATGCCGCTTGTAAAATTTTCTCTGTCATATTTCAAATGCCCTTATTTCCCTACATTCAATATGTTATTGGGAAACAAAGGACGTTTCTTGGAATGAGCCGAGTAATTGGGAGCCAATAAAAGGAGGCAAACATTTTTACTATCTCCTGTTTAGGAATTAGAACAAGAGGAAAGAGCAGTGCAACCACCTTTTTTGATAATTGATAGTCAGGGAATTACAAGAGTACAACAGTATGTTTTATTGGAAATCAAAGAAACAGTCGATATACAATAACAATTCATAAATATATGAATATTGACTAGTGTGTACAAAGTCGAAGACTTTAATATTAAACAAAAATATTTTATAAATATACAAATATCGACTAGTGTGTCCAAAGTTGAAGATTTTGATACAAAACAAGAATATTTCATAAAAATATAAATATTGACTAGAGCGTACAAAGTCGAAGAATTTAATGGTAAACAAGAGTATTTCATAAATATATAAATATTGGCTAGAGCATCCAAAGTCGAACACTTAAATATTAAACAAGAATAGACAAGCCTAGAGTGACCAGAGTGGAAGACTCAAATATTAAACAAGAACATTTCATAAATATATAAATATTGACTGGAGGGACCAGAGTGGAAGACTCAAATATTAAACAAGAATATTTAATAAATATTTAAATATTGACTAGAGTGACCAGAGTGAAAGACTCAAATATTAAACAAGCTCGTCAATTATGCCATTAATATTTTGGACATTACAATGATTAAAGATTCCAAGATTAGAAAGCAAATTCTTTATAAAGTTCCCCCGCCTCCCGTACTAATAATCTGTCAAATTACGTAACAAAGACACGTGATATAAAGAAGGGATTTAGAAGATTACTTACAACAACAAATAAGTTCGCGTGCATCTGATATTAATTGTACAGCGTTAAATATAAGTGTCCTGCCTAGCAACGAATCCCAAAGAGATACGCTCATAAAGTATTATACAAATCAAGGGCGGTCAACTTCCCCTTTATCCACTTAAGGCAGTTCAAAACTATTGAAGTTATAAGTATATCATAGACAATTAAATGTGTTTCCCATATACTAATAAACGTTAATAGGTGCTATCAAAGTTATTTTACCCTAAAATTAGTTCTCCAGCGAACGACGCCAAAAATTAATCCGAAAGTCGGTAAGAGCGCAATCAAAAGTTAGTCGCCTGGCGGCGAGAACAGAAAGTACGTTTACATCGGAGCAAGTATTAAGTTTTCAGAAAAAGGTTAAATATAATAAGAACGTGGTTCCATGCTGATACGAAAAACCAACCTCATAATTGAAAATTTAAATTTATAAGATCAAATCAATAATTTTGAAAAGATTCCCAAACATTTAGCTGAAAGAGAATTTTGAAGGATAGAATTAAGCCTCAGCTTAATTTGCCGCTCTCGCCTTTGGTAAGCCTATGATACAATAAGGAGCTTCGTTGGCATGACGACAACAGAACCTGCACTTGGACAAGTCAGGCGGAGGAGTAACAACTAGGCGCGCAACGTAGGTTTCATTTGTTTGCCATGGGTATGGCCTTTTTTCTTGCACCGCCTCAAGTACCACCTCCCATCAGTCAGCCAGATAGTGTGTTAGAGGGAGGAGGTGCAGCCAAGCGGGTGTTGGAGTTGGAGTCCAACGCGTCGCAGGGTGAGTGTTATGCAATTTGATTGAACTGTTACAATGGAACTTGTTACAGCAGCTTAAATAAATAATAACCGTCAGATAGAGAGTTTTTAGGTTGTGTAGGTAGATTTACTATCCTTCCACCACCCATTCTTTCCACACACCTACTCATTCAAAATATCATTTTGTAACTATGTAAGTTTGAAATCATACACAAAATGTTAATAGCATTGCAACTTATTACAAGGTTGGGAATGGTTGTGTTTGGATAAGATAATTAGTGTTAAATTATTAGTGGCCTGTAGCTAATGTAATATTAGTGTTATTTATATAATAAAGTATATAAAAGACTTGTTTAGTAAAAGAACCCCCAGTAGAAACTATTCCCAACGAGACATCAAAAGAGGTGACATATATTTATTTCCTCACGTTTCACTACCATTTCGGCTATAAGTATAAGTATGCTACTAATTATGATATTATTGTAAGAATGATAGATATAGAATGAAGAGGAAATGTACCCGATTTTGCGTGGGTAAAAACTAACTTCAGTAAACTCTGCCGGAATTCAAACCCTGACATCCCCATCCCCAGCAATCCAGACTTTGATCTAGACCATGTGCTCAATAGTGCGGGTAGTAATAATGTCAATGCTGATCATATTAACAATGTTATATTTGCTTATTTGTAAATTTTAAAGATAACAATATTATTGATATATCTTTTTGTTTACGAAACTCTTTATTCTTTATGAACATAACTTTTTTACTTTCTCATATAAAGATAAAATATTGTAATTGTGAAAAAATCGACCTTGAGATTATGTTTAATACTGACCCACCAAAGTGTATCTATAAATTTTTTGACCCTCCCTTGGTTTTTCTGTATGTGCCTTGGTCTTTTTGTACCTTGGTTTGTCTGCCTATACCTAGGTTTGTCTCTCTGTCTTTGGTGTCATAACCGAAATGCTTTGATGGATTCTGTTCAAATTTGATAGCTAGGCATTATATGGTATTACCTTCAGCAATTATTTTAAATTCTGATTCTAGCCCTTAAAATATGGGCTGTTTATTCATTACTCTTTTTTAAAAATTAGAAATTTTTCAAAATGGCTATAACAATTTTGTTTAAAATAGGTATCTGGTGTATATTGGATTTGAAATGACAATTAATGATGTATACCTATTTTTTTGGAAGAAAATTCGATCAAGGGTAGTTTACTAAGGCTATTTTTTTAAATTAGATATACCTCGAAAATTGGTCTACAATTTTATTTAAAATGTATATCACAGATGTGTTTTATATGATGAATAGCACTACATACTGGGGTTTTTTTTTAGAGAAAAACTAATTTATAATATATTATATATTGACCAATTAATTCAAATGGCACGTCCTTTCATCCCCTAATAGTAGATGAAGAAATGTGCACATTGATTAGTTCTTGAAGTAATATTTGGTCGAGAAACAACAGGGTCGGGATTCACCAACGAGTGCAGTTCTACTCCGGCGCAAGTCTAGAAATGGCGCAACTTTGCACCCAAGATAAGCCCAAAGATGCGCCTTATTATTTGCTCCATTTCCGTATTCACTAAACAAGGCGCAAACTGGTGGCAATATTATGGTGACGTCACCACAAACGTCATCAATTGCACTCTTTTCGACCAATCCTTGTGAAGAATTTACTTTCAAAGTCAGGGCTACTTTATTTTAAATTTCTAATGAAAATTACAACATATATAAAGATTTCTAAATATAATTAGAAACAGCCTCTTTCTGGGTGCTTTAAAATAATGTTAGTTCATTATTTATTATTTATTAATATTATCAATATTATTAATTTAAAGCTTAATTTCCATTAATAAAACATTTATGGAAACTTTAAAACTTATTTTAAAGCTATACTAACCGCCATATTTAGTGACGATATATATTTGGACTTGGAAGAATACAAACCTCTTGGGATCTAGACAAAGATTATACAGTTCTTGGTTTTGTTTGACGTTTTGTTTTGTAATAATGCAAGAAATACCATGGCGTTATTTGAATGTAAAATATTAACAATAAAAGGTAAGTAATTGCTTTTTTACCACTGTCTAAATTGAAACCAATTTTTTGCTTGACAGAAGTATGTTAATTTAATCTCTTTATTATTAATTGGAGTACATTTAACTAATTAATGTATTTCAAGCCATAGCGATAATATGCTACCATTTAAATTGATTGAAGTGACAATCATGATTTTAATAGTTGCTCCTACTCTTTGAGTAGTGGTAAATAAAATGCGTAACTTTAATTTCAAATTGCTCCTGCTTCTTTTAGTGAATAGAGATTTGGGCACATCTTTCAAACTTGCGCCGGCGCAACTCTTTGCTCCTGTTAGTGAATCCAGGCCCAGAAGCCTAAGGTTTGAAAATGGACCAGTTTACCAACATTTGTGGTGATGTATTGGAGTGTAATTGCAGCCCAATAACTAAATACATTAAGATTAATATCTGTCTAGATATTTTTTTGTTAGTAAATAATATTGCTTTGTTTCAGTTTATGAAATCGCTTGTGTTCCTTGGTAGGCCTCAACCTTCTTTTTCCGCAGATATGGCAGATGCTATCCCCCCACAGTGGTTGGGTGAGGCACACGTAAATCCATAGAGATCTTAAGCATGTGGAATGAAAATGGTTGATGTACGGCTCCAAAGCAAACAGAAGTTTGGGATGTTGCCGATTCTCAAGGTATGACATTTGAGACTAAAGAAATGTAAGACTTTAGCCTCGTTGATAATGTGAAAACATAATCTAAACATAATTGTCTGGTATCTTAGCTGGTAGCGTATCTGCCTATTGATCCAAGTGTCCCGGGACCAAGTCTCAGCAGGGCCAATTACAGGAATTATTGTTAAGATGAGTTTGCCTTAATAAAAGAGCTTTTCATGTGTTTTTTTCAATATCTAGCAGCACTTAAACTAACATCCACTAACTCTAAGTTAAATTTGTTTCAAATGATGTTCCCTATTCCCGGGACCCCTCTAATCAGACCCTATAATCCAGAAGTGTTAGCCCCCCTCTATCACAATTTACCATAGTAACTCGAGTGCCAGTTGGCGATATCTTGTCACTAGATCAGATTGACGCCTCCATAGGTGAGAAGACTTTAGAAAAAACATAATGGAATATTGTTACTTAAATAATTAAAGGAAAAATTTATATTTTGACAAAAATATTTAATAAGCCTCTAAATTATAAAAATATAAGTGAAAGCAGTTGTCAAATTGAACTTTAGTGTTTCTATAATCCCTAATACCATGACCCATCTCATCTAGTCAACAGGACCAATACCATCATATGATCACCCAGGATGACACTGATTGTTGCTAATAAATACCATAAAGGCGAACCCATGGTGGTGGTTGTCTCACCAAAGACATCACAATGTTCTTCTCTGGGGACTAGTGGCGTGGTAGATAAGGCAGGTAGAAGTTTTTCTAAAGGTGAATCATCAATTGTGGTACTTTTTTCTGTGACCAAGAGAGTCACACATTTAGGGGTCTCGAAGAGTGAACATGAGGCTCAGAGTTGGCTTGAGGAACAAATCAATGATTTACTTTGTAATTTCCAAGATCAGTGCCGAGGATCACTAAATTATTAGATAGAACATAATCTACGTTAAGGCCCGTATTTGTGTCATTCAGACAAGCAGAAAAACTTTACGTTAGGACTGTGCTTTAATATGTAAAACAAGTGCTACAACGCAATGCATTTCATTACTTACATCATCCTCGTTGAGTATCAAAATACACTCCTTTAAAGATCCCTAGGTGTAGTAATAAACATGAATAATAAAAAATCTCCCCCGCTGCCACATACGGGAGGTGAAATAAAGGAACCATTATATGTGATTCAAATTGTGACGACACAATTTGCCTTGCCCATGCATTCATCGTCAAGAGGCATCTGTGTGATGTTATAAGAAAACCGGGATCCATGGACATGAATACTTCAAATAAATTTAAAAATGAAATAATTTTCAAATTATAAAGCAGAGGATTTATGCCGTGATGCTCCTCTGAATCTTTTGAAAGGTGGTGAAGTCACCAAACTAAAAAAAAGTTAAATAAATCTATATTAGTATAAAATAAAGTGCTCCTGAAATGTGGTAGAAGGTAAGATCTCTATGAAGGACTTAGCCCTCTAAACATTCCTTAAGGGGTACTTTGATGTAAAATTTCATGACAGTAAGAAATGCCATTATGAGGAAGTCACGTACATAATAGACTCCTTGAAGTGTTCGTAGGTTTGCCGTCAGTGTCATGTGACATTTTATCACAACAACGTGCACAAATGCTAAACCACGTACAAAAAGTGATATCAAAAACGGTCTGCTGTGGGAATACATTTGTTCCCTGTAAAGACTGTGGATGGTGGTTCCCAAAACAAAAGTATTTTGAAAAACACACACACATCCCAGTTTGCGAGGTATATGTACCATTTTTCAGTTTGGAAAAGGAAAACTATTCATGTAGGTGTTATGGAACATTTGGTATATTATGCGATTCTTATCATCAATACAGTCATTTCTGCTTAATAAAGCAGGCCAAAACTAGAATGAAATTGGATAAGATCAACTTTATTTTTGTATTCAGCAATTTTGAATGCAGACTAGAAATTCTTCTTTAAAATACGTCCAAAACTTACCTCCATGTTGAACCTTCATATTGAAAAAATGATAATATTTTCAATGATTTTATGGGTGATAAGACTTGCGTATTAGAGGGTGATGTCACAATGGCCCAATTTTTTAGTTTTTTAAGACAGGACTGATTAAAACCATTAAAGAACGTCATCCTCATCGGCAAAAATGCTAGGGATATGATTCAACATGTATACCTAAACATATGTTGGATGTAATGAAATGAATTCCAGAACTTATAATGAAAGGTGAGAAAATATTGTCATTGAATTACGGCCCGCTCCACTTTATCATCTAATATTATTATTAGCACCGCGTCTTACTACCCGTTCGGGTTATACGCACATTTATCATCTAATAAAACTTTATATCGATGACGTTGTCCAAAATGCCCAAGATATTTGGCTTTGACGAGTGCTCGGCCAAGTGATATCTTCCAATTTTTTCGACAAGAAATAAAACGTGGGGTATAGGATTACATTTCCACTAGGGGAGATCCACGGTATCGGTGAGATGTAAGTGGAGGAAAGGGATCATTTTAAGGCGTGGTATGACATGCTGGTCCAATAAAAGTATACCCTTGATTTAAACGGTGAGTCATGACTATATTGCGTGAACAATTTGGAGATCCTTTAGACCTGCCTAAAGTTTAAAAATATTATCTTGACTCCTTTAGGAGAGGCTTGAGCGGTCATATTGGCCTTATCACTGGAGCTACCTTAAGCAAGAAATTGTGGGTATTGTCACTATTGGTGGCTACCAGTGTGCAGACCAGCAGTCACACGTCACCGTACAATGATTCAGTTGGAAGGCCCACAAGGTCTAAGTTTCTATTTTTTTATGTGGCCTACGACCGTGAGGAATATTTGTTAGAGTGACGTGTAGAAGACATTTTAAATGCTGGAGATACCACCATAGTTTATCAATTTTGGGACTGCTATTGGCATATGTGCACCCTCTGTTATTCTGACACGGCCACCCCGATCAAACACAGCCCTCACTAGACCATAGAGTTGAATTGAGATACCATGACCTGCGTGGAAAAATATAAATAATACCGACTACGTGGCTGTAGAACTGTGGGAATACATGTTTAATGTAACAAAATGAAAGGACAGGGATTTAATCAATTTGTACTCCAGCACAAAGTGTATAGCCAGGAGCCCCTCTGTCCCAGGAGCACATTATTTGTTAGACGTACAAAGTGCATCAAGCTTTTCCATGGAACGGACCTTTCTCGTGGAGATATAATATAGTACTTGAGCGTGAAGTCGTTGTATTCATATGACTACAAATAAAAATCCAATACGACTCCAAAATATTCGCTTAGAACCAAATGGTTTGTCAGATCAAGTTGAAGGCATAGCCAAGGTTACTCTAACGCCTTCACAAAATAAATTGTGTAATTATTGCCGAAATGAATGAAAGACAAATTAATGTTTATTCTGTGCCTGAAATGCAGGGAGGATATAAACCAAGGTGAATGTCATCATGACAAAAAGAAGATCGTTGGCTTTTAGGTACCTGGGTGATTGAAAAGATCCATAAAACCATAGTCAAAGACTACACCATTGAAGCCACTCAAAAAGAGTTTACACCCATCAGTTACATTCTGGCAGATTGTTTCACGACTACATTGATACTTTTCTAAAAATTAAACTAGAAACCAGTGGCTGGCCGGAATTAAAAATGTTTATGTGATTTGTATGTTGATGTTACAATTCATTATGAGCTATTTCATATGATGTTGTCCTGAACTGTAAGCCTATATGTTTTTATCTCTAACAATAATGATAAAAATAGAAAATAACACTAAAAAAAATTATGTTGAAAAATCAAGGGAACATTAATAAAAATGACATTATCAACATAGGTCTGGTTTTATATATCCAAGCTAACAAGAAAATAATGTGCTATCATAAAAATTCATCACAACCACTTTAGCAAATCAGGAATATTTAGACAAAATACCAACTGACCAGATAGGCACAGTTATATAGTTGAGGGTAGTTTCCTTAAACCACTATGTTTTCACTAATTTTAGTTGAATTGAAGAGAATCAACATCTCTTGTATTGTTAAAAACTATTTTCCACAATTCTGAAGGTGTGATCCAAACACAAAATGAACATTTCAAGGTCTAAGCCTGATTTCTGATTGATCTTCAACTGCATAACCTTAAACTAGTTTACTCGTGAATTTACATGGGTTATATTCAAAGGAAAAGTCAAAACTTGCCTAGAAGTAGAATTGAAAAAATAACTCGGGCAAGAACGATAAAGTTTTCCCTGCTGGATTTTGTCCCTTCACATAAGCTGTGGATAAAAACCACACTCGTTAAGAAACTTTAGTTATTTATAATAACACATGAATTATTTTATCTCCTCTCACTGATGCTAGTTTTGCCCAAGGCAATGACAGATTCTTGTGGACCTGTTACCTTCCCAGTGATGAAGGGGAAACCATGTAGGCCTAGTCCACAAGCTACTACCATTCACTCTCACACTTATAATTGTGGTTAATTTGATATATAATTCAATGGCTACATGAATGGATACAAATAATTGTGAATGCATTAAGAAAGTGATGATTAGGTCTACTAATATTTATCTTTGCCCATGCTCAGAGGAGGAAGTAGAGCAAATTGAATACACAATATAACCATACTTTTAATATAAAACTGAATTTGATATAGGCCTATTGTTAAATAATTAGCTACGAGCTTTTTTTTATGATACTGTATCTATAACTTATATAGTTTTCATAACTACATAAGTAAAATATTTTATAATTACCTCATAAATTTATCAAATTCATTATTTTCTTTTTTTAAATTTAGGGTCATTACCTTAACCAATATAAATACATTTTAGCTTTAATACAACCATATTTAACTATATCCATTTATGATTTATAGTGAAAATACTAAGAATAAAGATTATTTACGTTCATAAAGTTCATTGAAACTCACATGGCGATGTTTTGAAACTCGTGGCAAGATAGTACTAATTTTGATTGGTGTTCAACTATTTAATGGTGCTACCAACCCTATAATATACATAGCTAAACCAGATATCATGGTTGCCAACTCACTCTATTCACACACTAGCACCCATCAAAGTTTACACGTCGTCATACGCGCCATAGCAGTTATGACATAGCGTTCCATACTTGCAGTTATGACGTCACGTCATTAGATGGCCGTCATGACGTATGGCAAGCAAAATGAAAAGATCTGTGCTCGACCTGCAGGTCATGAGCCCCTATATCCTCGAGGGGGAGATTAGGAGATGACGTCACTGGAGAAACCTCATGAAACCCCAACTGATGATGAAGAAAAAGATGGTGGTGGTTGTGAGGGAAAGGGGGTTTCAAGGTAAAGATTGAATTCTGTTCAACAAGAGGTCTAGCTACTCCAACATTGTCTCCTATGGCCCAAATCCATCGATATAAGGTATGACTACTAACTTCATGGTTCATATGTTAACGTATGTGTAAGATTATGTTTTTATGAAAGTTATCTTATCCTATTGAGCCTTGTTATTAAATTGTTAGAGCATATAATCTAAAATACAATCGGAAAGAATTAATTTTTTTATAAAAACTCATTTAAATTGCATTTTCTTACTCCCAACTGCTTTCTTTACACATCATTTCTCTTAAATGTTGTATACCAACGGTTCGATGTTATTTTAATGATTCCAACAAATATAAAATACATTTTTAAAACAGTGGAAGAAGGCTATGAAAAGAATCTCTTTCACTAGAAAACTGTCTCTAGATAAGGAAAAGTTGTCGTATAAAAGTAAAAGGATATAAAGAAAAGTCCTTCGGGGAAAAAAAAAAGTAACCGTAGCTGTGAGAACAAAACTATCAAAAAATATGATGGGGATGTGGGGTTGAGGGTGGGGGTGTTGCAACCCCAGATAGTTCTTAAGGGGGAGAGAAGACCTGTCACCCCCTTCCCACCCGCGGGGGAATTGAACCCACGACTGTTATAGATATAGTCATCACTGGTCGGTATGTAAAAGAAGACTCTAGGAGCTTGTTTCTTCTGTTCTCTTGGGAGAGGTGGCAATCATCCACCCTACCCGCACATCCACCGAGACATGCCAATACCATCCCTTACACGCCAATCGAGGTCAAATTTATTTTTAAACCAGTCATCACGTGGTCTAATGTCGTGTTGTACTGGTGTTGGTGCTCGAATCCTGGTGACATGTACTTAGGTTGGTGTTTCTTCTAAGGTTTCACACTCAATTTCCCTCTACCCTAATACGAGTAAATTTACTCTGAATTCTATTTTCGTCAGCCCTGCCCCATTAGTGTATGTATAAAAAAAATAGTCCCGTATCTTACTACTTGTTTACGCTATAAGCATATGAACCCACTACACTAATGTGTTAAAGATAAAAAGGTTGCATTTTGAGAAAATGTACTTGCATTTGCGTGGAGGGAGAGAGGGACAATGTTTGGAAAAAAATCCTGTGTACATCTAATCGCAATTCTAGCGCTACCTTCGATAGTCCAGTCCATTGCGAGAGTGACGCCCTAGAACATTCGACCACTGAGGTGGGTCTATAGTGTAATTAAAGTGTGTACATAGGATGTAAGTGTTGCAAGACATGGTGTATTTATATATATATATAATGAGTATATCAGATATATGCTGGCCGAATGAAATATATGCTCTCTATTCTTGGGCCGGATACACCAAAAAACGTAATTAATTCAGCAATCTATGTTTACGTTATTTTAAAAGAGAATAGACATATTTTTCTGATTAAAAATATGAAAAAATAAATTTTGAATGGTGTTTGTTAAATATCTGGCTTAAGTAAACACCTCTTTAGGCCGGAAGCAGCCCTCAGGCCATATGCTGAACACCACTGATTTACTGGATAGCAAATTATTAATTCCTCCATAAGGAAGGTCACCACTTGTTAAATATAATGCATTGGGGTGGTTTAATAATACACAATGAACCTCTTTTAGTCATTATATTTTTATGTCAGAATACAAATCTAAACATCTCACGTTAGGTTGTTTTTCTATTTTAAACCACCTGGTGATTGTTTGGAGAGCCAGTATCAAATATATATCAATACACAGGAAAAGAACACTCACTAAAACTAATGGCACAGTTCTAAATAAAGTTTTAAATAACAATATTTTTTTTAAATATAATTTGTGTGTGACACACGCATTTTCACTTTAATAAAGGGTTTTGAAGATTTTAAAGGTTTTAAAGCAGGAATCGGAAACTTGTCGATCGCGACTAACCAGTGGATCTCGTGGTGGTTTCAGTCAATCACGTCTGCGCCCAACCGGTGAATCTCGTGGTGATTTTCAGTCAATCACGTTCACGACCAACCAGTAAATCTCGTGGTGATTTTCAGTCAATCTCGTTCGCGATCAACCGGTGGATTTTGTGGTGGTTTTCAGTCAATCAAATATGAAAACCACACAGTTATTAATAGCTTATCTTTGTGTCATCCAAGCTCGCAACTATATAAAGTGTTTTCAAATATTATTTGAATCTAATCAAAATATTATTGTGGTCATAATCGATAATGTTATAAAAAATATGTTAATATAAAAATATACATTTATTATATATACATATGTATATATATTTATATTAGCACCACTTCTTACTAACCATCCAGGTATACGCTTAAGTACTAATTACGGTGATGGTTATAGGGATTAAGGAAGTTATATTTAATGAAAATGTACCCAAATTTTGTGAAGGGAGAGTAGAAAGGCATTTTGTAAAAAAAACCTCAGTACACCCGACCGAGATTCAAATATCGATCTCCCAATCATTGGCAGTCTAGTCTACTGTGGGAATAGTGCGTTAGACCACGCGGCCACCGAGGAGGGTTGGTCTGTATTATTTCCTAGAAATGTGAGAACATATGTAATTGAGGAAATATGTGTATAGAAAAAAGAACATAACAAAACATAGAAAAGAATTTATGGAGGATCTTTGATATTTAGACAATATTTAATATATTCAAATAACAAATAAATATATTTAGAAGTATTTTAGAAAATGTATTAAATATCATATGTTAGTCAAATTAAAAAACTAATTTACCTTCTCTGAATTCAAATGTTATATTTGAGCCTCAATTGGATGAAGAGATACCTTCAGAATAAATACAAAAGATAATTGGAAAAATGTCAACAAGATTCTGCGTTTCGTGAGAAAAATGATAACTACAACTAAGTAAATACAGGAGAAGTTTTCAAATATAGCTTATGCTGTTTTAGGCAATGATAATCTAGCCCGGGGCAGATCAATTATGAATCAACACTAGCAATACAGCAATATTAGTTTCAGACAGGTTCATCTTAAACGATATAATTATCAATTACATATTCAATATATCCTATTATTTATAATAACGTATTTGTATCAGGTTTAATATATGTTCATTAACTACACATACCATGACCTAGCCTTGACCCTGTCTTATTAATGAAAGGATTTGATTTTTGAATATGTAAGTCTTACATAATTTACAATTACCACCATAACATTGTCCTGGGCTGCCTAATGGAGCGCTGAGACGTGGTAGTCACGTACAAAAACCACGTGATATTTAATAAATGACCCGCCTCGGTGGCGTAGTTGGCTAATGCGCCAGTCGTGTTGAGTCATACCACCGAGGACGGGGAGATCGAGGTTCGAATCTCGGTCGGGTGAACTGGGGTTTTTTTCCTAAATGGTTTCCACTCTCCCTCCACGCAAATGCGGGTTCACTTCTTCTAAATTCTAACCTTCCCAATTCCTAATCCATTAGTGTAATTAGTACTTAAGCGTATAACCCAAACGGGTAGTAAGACGCGGTGCTAAAAAAAAAATTAAAAAAAATTTAAAAAAAAATTAATAAATGGTTTGTTATTTCAATAAATTGTTTATGTTAAGTTCCCATAAGAGATTTTAAAGTGTAAGTATATCTAGCCTAAAGTACGTGGTCCTTCTTAATCCATGGGAGCTACACAAGAAAAGTGAATTCTACTTCAAATAAATGTTAATGAACTATACAAACTAACATTTGCCTTGAATAAGGACAAAATAATCCAAAATAACTAGGTTAGGGGTTAAATCCCTGTCTTCTAGTTCAAAGTCAAACACAACAACGACCAACTAATTTTTAATGAGGATTCATTTTTAATTTGTAAGAATAACATAAAAGCTATTAGTGACTTAATTTAATAAGTAACTTATCTTCGAGAACATGCACCCACATTAGCTTGGAAAGAGAATAGAAAAACTACTATTAAAGTGCCACTGCAGGTGTATTGGTGACTTCGGTTACTGATTCAATAATGTTTTATCATGTTCTCACACGTTCATATATACTCTTGCCTTGAATAATTAAATAATTATGACCTGTGATAGCGAGTTTGACTCTCCGCAGGGACAATTGATTTACTTTCTTCTATAGATGAAGACTGGAGTAAGTTAAATTAATTACCACTGTCTCTTAAATTAGATCTTTATTAATACTTGAGTAAAACAAGAACACAGAATAATATTTAGGTGCAATGGTTTTCCAAACCAAATATTTCAGATTTAAATAGTTTCAGGTGTTTTCTAAAAATAAATCCAAGACAAGACTAACCTATTATCTGACTCTAGAACAAAATCATTTTAAATTACAGGACTACTCTTACCATCATTAATAGTATTATGATGTACTCTAGTTCCCGGACCCCTTAGCCTGAGACGCTACTATCGCAATAGACTAGATTGTCGATGATGGGAGGATCATGAGCTGATCCCGATCGGATGTCCTGAGTTTTTTTCCGAAATTGTTTCCCATTCTCTCTTCACGCAAATTGTGGTACATTTCCTATTATTTAAACCTTACTCATCCTAACTAATTTTCGTAAATAGTACATAAGCGTATGGCCCGAATGGGTAGTAAGACGTGGTACTGAAAAAAGTAAACTTCGGGTATACTATCGACCTATCCATTTTCAAAACACAAAAATCCATATAATTAACTCAAATCTAATATTTCCAGTTTGAAACTAACCTTTACTTTTTTCATTTTCTAGATGAATCTTATGTACTGTACAAACATTTAAGAAGGGCACTATCCAAGACCCTCCTCCCCTTCAGAAATCTATTCCCCCCTTAGGGTTGGCGCATATTATTTTCATTCCGGGGCCTCTGATAAGTTCAACTTGTAACGTTAAATTACAGTTAGTTACAATTGGATCCACCTCATTATAATGTTGATACGTAACTTTCAAGAATTCATGCCACCCGCTCCAATAGTTCCGACGCAAATAGAATCCCTACAATAGTACTTTTCTCTGTTGTAGTCCCTGTAGGCTAATACGGCAAGATAATACGGCACAGTATATTTCATACAGTACAATCCTCTGTAAAATTACACTTAGAATTGTTCATGAACTTACCTATGAAATCTTCTATCACTAGCCGCCACCAAAGCTGACCTACACCGTGCGGCCAATTTGGAGAATGGGCCGAGCTAACGAAAGTCTACTGTCAACACGTGATCACTCTCCGTCTGGTCAGATTGAAACTGAGGCGTGACAACATGGAGTACGATTGAAGACAATTATCCGACTGCCCTCTGATGGCTGTCAGAAGAACTTCCCCAAACAAAACAAACATCGAATGATCGCCGACTTGTTCTAATTTTCTGATGGAACAACCCTACAAAGTGCCTACGTGACCGAAGACAGCTAGCAACTACGTGCTAGAATTACCTCCCCTTTTTCCGTGCGACGAAACTCACTATATAACAGGCTGGAATTGTCTACCAAAGATGACTATCTAAAATCTACGAACGAGGACGGATCGTTGTCATGGACCTTGACAATGATCGGATAAACATTTATATATTAATTGGAACGTAACTATGTCGTTTACATATCATAGACTCTACTCATATTCGACTTGTAATATTTTTGTGTTAGAATCTTTATTTTGTTTTTGGCTTAATATGTAACTTCTCTCTTTATCATCTCAGTCGCTTAAATGTAACTTATGTGTCGCCACTTGGGCGCGGTAACCAGTTGGTTAGTTTGGTTTGAAATCCACCATTGATAATTCAGTCTTGAGGAAATTAAATGTAATATGTTGAAATGCGTGGATTATTGTATTGTACTATTTCTCGCGACTGTAGAAGTAAAAACATGCTTGTTATTTTTCAAACTGTCAAATTATTATAAATTTCAATCTTTAAACGTTTTGGTTAAGGTTTCGACAGTCCCGGGGGAGTTTGGCTTGAGTCTGGTAGTCAAACTCTCGCGTTATGTTTTGTAAGTCTCGTCTTGTAAACTTTTAACTGTTTGAGGAGCCCATCAGGCACTAATATTTAATGTTTGTTTCATTTTTGGTTAAACGTAATTAACTTCACTGTTGATGTTAATTTGCAACGTAATTTTGTGTCTCTTAAAGACTACCTTTAATAAATATAAACATGGGAGGTTTATATGCTGCGCTTCACGTTATTAACTTGATTTATTTTCAGCATTATTCAGAATGATATAATGAGACCGCTGTACTTTGGATTATCTATGTTTATAATGAATAAACCGTCTTATTGTGATATTTTAATACTGCATATATTTTCCCTTATGTTAGATTCACCTTCTCCCTTTTATTTAATTTGGTCGTTAAGTAGAAGGACACGGAGACGGTGTAACAAACTTTAAAAATAAAACACGTAATATTCAATTATTACTGGAATTTATGAGAATTTAATAAAATATCAAACAATATCATTTATGTTTATGATTGAGGAAAGATAAACATCACGTAATATGTGAATACATAGCGATAGTCACGTCACTACTGCGTTTTACTACCCACCCAGTCTACATGCACATTCGCACTAATGGGTTAAAGATGAGGAAGGTATAATTCAGAGTAAATGTACCCAGAGCTAGAGTAGGAAACACTTTTGGATGAGTCACCTATTTGCACCTGGATGGTATTGGAACCCCAACCAACCGATTACCGTAAAACCAGATAAGACTAAACATACGCCTTTTTCCACTGGACCCTATTGTTAGCTTATTTAGTTTGATTAAGTTCAGTAGAAAATGGTTGAGTTTATTATGAACTTGCATCGATTGGTTCAGAAATTTCACGCTAATTACTTATAATAATAAACATATATAACCTATACACAAATTATTAACTAAATAAATCACCGAAATGTATTGAACCAAGGATCTCTCCCCTTAGTGATATGTATTAATCTTTGGGGGCAAGCTAAGATTTTATAAGAAGGAATAGAAACAGGTTAATCTAATTGAGCCAGTTTTATGTGCGATACTAAATATATACAGTAAAGAATAATCAATGAGCAGTTGGTTTTCAATCAAGCTGCGATACCCCCAATATTGACCCCTGTATGCTACACAGCCAGTCATGCTGGTATGCACATAGTGTTGCATGCCTCTAGTTATCAGGCGCCACTCACTGTCCAGGATAAACTCGCATAGTGCAGGATGTTTCGCCTGTCAGCCCCTGAGTTTACCTTATAACTTTCAAACTAATGTACGTAATTGGTGTGTTAGATACACTAAGGGGCAAAGTTCAAGCGAAACATCATGGATTAAACTAGTTCAGTTGAAAAATATAACTAATTTTTATTGAAGTTTGGATCTCTACAAAGTCTGAAGATGGCTATTATCAATAAAACAAATTGTACTATATAGAGACCCTTGATAAGGCTAATTAGTTAGAGTGAACAAACCACAAGAAAGGGTGTAGTTCAATTCCAAGTGCATCAAATGAAGATATTAAGTCACTCGTTTCAATTAGTAAACATATAGTTGATACGATTAGCTGTGTGGTGTGTCTTCTGTCTTAGGTTAAATTATTTGATATAATCTAAAGAAGTAGAATGATATAATATTATATATGCAAGTTACGGGCTGCATAAAGTATTTACATTATTTCTAGCAAAATAATGTGATTGGTAGGTTAAATTCATCGTAATGTTTTTATTTACTAACAACTCTTGGTATTATAAATATGTAAGGTAACTGCTGGACAGGAATATGGGTGCGACTCACAAGAAAGGGGAGGGGACCCATTAGCGGCACAACTTTTTTTACGGTTTAGGTTAAGATAAGGAGTATTTTCTCTTTGTCGGCATTGAAGACCAGCTACCCACCAACAAGTATGGTCATTCCAAGCGGCTAGGCTATTCATTACACCAGGGGCCAAGGAAAGGCTTTGATTGGTGTAGAGATGATAAGTGAGGCTATTGGGTCTCAAGAATGTTACTGTGGAATCTTTTAATCATGTTTGGAGCGAGGAAGATCTGTCAGTTTTGAGTGTCAGTTGAAGGATGCTTGTAAATTATAATGGTTTAGGATAGTAATATGTATGTCTTTAGGATTCCATTTTAAACTTAGCAAATTACTTGATGTTCATGTGAATAAATCAAAGCTATGTCAACCCTTAGTAATAAATTGTCAATGTTAACATAATTATTAGTAACTTTTTAATTTGGTGTAATTAGGAAGCTTCCTCGTGAGTAGAAAATATAATTTGATATTTTATAAAGCCAAGTAATGAATTATGTAAGATATTTCAGGAGATCATAGTTTTTATTTCTAAACTAATACACATTTATTTAATTTTAAAATATTTGTCAAATGTGCGATATCCTTAATTATTTAAGGTAGTTTCAATTTTTTATTGTTAAAAAATGATTGGATTTAAAAGATTTAATCTATTTTTTAGGAATACATTTACGTTTTAAAATTACATTTTAGCCCACCCAACAGATGTTCCTTAAAATCGCAACAAGTTTGGCCTAAGCTGTTCGACAGATTTTTATTTGCTTATATCAGTGCCAAAACTATCTTATGAAATAACTCACTAAATATTGCCAGGCCAGTTTTACTATTCTGTATTTAGACCTAACATAAAAGAGATAATAGAAATATAGCTGTAATTCATGAATCTATTAACAAGAGTTGTAAAATACATTATTACTACCAAACAAATTTGATTTCTTCCTAGTCAAGATCCCAGAGCTTGTCTTTATATAAATACTGGAGAGTATCTCTTTTTGAAAGCTCTACTTGCCAATAAGGGTTGATACGACGCTGGAGATACGACACACATTTAAAGTAGCTGTAGTTGTATTAATTAAATTATGTACGTCAAATTTTGGGCTCAGGTTTGTTACGGACAGGTGCAATTGGGATATATTGAGCTATTTGATCTATTTTATATATTATCTATATTAATTCAATGAGGAGTACGTCTGTTTCTCTGTCTGTAATAAGAATTGCTTGATATTTACCGCACACAGAATGTTGGAATTTTACCAGTGCCCGAACGGTGCACATTGAAGCAGGAATTTAAAATTTTAGATTTGATATTTCTTATTAACTAAAAATTAGTATTGAAAAAATATAATAAAAATATTTTTATGTCTGTTTGAAGCAAATAAAAGCATTGCTAGGGGTAACCATGCAATACATTCCATTGCGTGGTTATCACGGACAATGCCAGGTACTTCATAACAGGAGATAGCACGATTTTTGTCTGTGGCTCTCTCAGGAAAGATATCAAGTTAATTACTCCGCTCCTTTTTCTGTTACTACATTCCCAATTTGGAATTTTAAAATTTATTTGGCTATCTTCTATGTCTTTTTAACGTGCCCACCATAACCACCTAGAAAATAGTGTTCTATAGACTATATTTGTTGTATACATTTTAAGCACTTCCATTTCCAGGGCTTCAATTTGGAGATCGCGTAAATTAAAACGCCATTCGATTATCCGGGACGGTCTATTTACTTACAAGCAGAATTTCAACTGTCTACTCCCTCAAAATTGTGTTTCTATATTTGCTTTGGGGATTTTAAGGGGAGTCACACTCACCATTTTTCACTCCTTCATTTTGAAATTTAAGAATTTTCAGATCATTAGACTGGTTGAGTTGGTCCTTATACCCACCTGAAAAATGTCAATCGTGTAACTTTGTTTAGTTTTGGAAATTTATAGACCCTCATTTTACCTTGCCCTTTTAATAAAAATAGCTAGTATGTAACATTTATTTATTTGATGGGATACCTCTGTGTTCCAAAGAAATTCAAATTTTCAACCTCACGTATAAATGTATTATCTTACTTTTACACCCTCTCCCAAACGTTTTATCTTTTTCCTGAGGTCCCATTTTGAAATTTAACATTTTTAGACTTACTGTATATTGTTATTTGGAGTGGTGCCTAAATCTGCTTGCCAAATTTCATCTTTTTACCAAACAGGGATGTAGTTTATTTATCTATTAATTTCAGATATTTTAATCCTTAACCCCATCCGCCCCCCGCCCACAATGTATCTAACACCCACTTAGAGATCTCAATTTTAAGAGTGATTTAGTTATCTGGATGTGTACTCATACCTAACTCCCAAATTTAAATCTACTACTACCATTTTTTTATTATAACACCCACCCTCTCCCACCTAACCATCTGTTAGCTGGAGTCCCATTTTAAAATTCGTAATATTATAGTTATTTAGAGTGGTATCTTTACCTGCGTGCTGAATCCCAGAGGGGTGTATGCATTGCTGTGTTGTCTCTCACCTGGTCTTACTACTCGTCCAAGGTATCCTAATGTGTATACTTATGGAGTAGGGGTGAATAAAGTAGAATATAGAGCAACTAAACTATCATTTTCGTGGAGAGAAAGTGGTTAAACACTTAATAGAAAATGATCTCGTTACACTCGACTGGGATTCAAACCACATTCTCATCGTTTCTTCTCATATATAATAAATAAGGTAGACGCCCCTGTCAGCGTGCCCATCAATGCGTGCAAGGGGTGACATCCCAGATTTGATTTTTATTGTGGTACTTCGTCCTTATTCTACGATTCGAACTAATTTCCTCTAAGATGCTCTATTACTATTTAAATTGATTTGTTAATAATTCATGTGTTGAACTAATTAATAAAATATAATACAAGTTAAAACCTACTTCGGTGTAAGAATGGTCTAACGAGTCACTCTTGCACTAGACTAGACTGTCGATGACGGAATATCGGGGTTTGTATCCTGTTTCGGTGTACTGATGATGTTTTTCCCTAAATGGTTTTCCATTCTTCCTTCACAAAAATTTGGGCACACTTAATATAAATTCAACCATCCTTATCCCTAATCCATTATCGTAATTAGTACATAAGCGTATAGCCTGAATAGGTAGTAAGACACGATGACACAAATAAAATCCATGTTAAGAGCTATCACGTTTAACTTCCACACTAATATTAAGACGTGTATTAAAATGTGGAAGATTAATTTTCCACTTTTTAAATAGAATAATTGTCAAAACAATGAGCCCCTAAGATATCCTTGGATGTTTATATTTTATTGAACACTATTCCGACTGTTTTAAAATTGTGTAAAACGACAAGACCGGTTTGTGTAATCCATAGTTTGTTGTATTAGTTTAACAAGGTTACTTTCTAGTAGCAGATATTGAAAATACAATAATTCACGAAAACAGCTGCTTGAGTGATGTTCGTGATATGACCTTATTTAAGATATACGAAGAAAACCATATCCTTTTATTACAAAAGGACATGGCTAATATTATCGGTCTTAAAATAATTTGCCTTCCTTTATTTAATAATGAAATTACTTTCTCCAAGCTGGGAAAAATAAATCATGACAAAGGAAGTCAAAGAAATAGAATTGTAAATCAAGGAAGAAACGTTAAGTGGATTCTATAAAGGAGAGTGTCGTGCAAGGAAACGATACATTCTGCTTCACAAGTATGTGGTTGTCGTGTGATCCATCATCCGCATTTTAGCATGCAGATACTGACGGGCTGGTTGCGGATACCGCTAACAGGGATAAAGATTTATTTCAATAATGTATGTCCTGGACGGGAAATAGGGACCTGGAAAATGAGCCCTGCCGACTAGGATAGCAATAGTCTTAAATATATGCAGGATATATATCATTCTTGGCACCCCGTTTTCTTACCCGTTCGGGCCATATGCATATTTACATTAATGAAGGATAGGTGAGAAGGCTAAGAATTGAGATAAAATGTATCAACATATTCGTTGAGGGAGAGTAAAAAACAGTTTATGAAATATTACCCTTAGTACGCTCGACTAGGACTCAAAACCCAGCTACCTTGTCTCCGGCAGTCCAGTCTATTGTTAGAAGAAGGTACCCCCCGTCATGAGTCCTGGGTTGTAAATAACTGATGAATATGTATTGATATGGTTAATAGTTTGATATAGCTTCTTAGTGGTTATATACTCTGTTAAATAGTAGGAACGCAGTATTAAGGCCAGTATCAGTAAGATACTAAAGTTACTAAATTACTTTTATACAACTTCTATTACAAGTCACATGATTTACACATATTACTTTCAATGGAAGGTGTAAGTAATTATTGTACAACAATAAATGAGAATGTAATTAATATTGACCGATAAGAAACGTTTGTATTTTATAAAATATCTTTCTACAGTGTCATTGCTGTATATAAAGTAATAATACAGATTAGCATTACTAGATTTAGTAACTAAAGAGATGGAAGGGGTATTTCTGTGTGACCTAAAGAAACATTCTAGTTATAAATTTGAAATATGCTTTATTATTATTTTAATGTATTAAATCAATACTTCAGTATTTGGCTAAAATAATTACATAATTTAAACTATACTTTAAAATGGGTCTATTATTAATAATAGCTCAGTACACCATGAAAATATAATCGGTTTTACAATAGTTTAAGGTTGAATCCCGAGTTAAGTTTATAAGTTTTAGAGGCACGCATTAGAGACCCGGTATGGCCAAAAAGTTGATATTTGGTAAAATGTTGGGTTGAGGACTAATGTGCTTGTTCATTTGTTAAATTAGTTTCTGTGTCGTGTGTGGATGTAATCAATTGGGCTGGAAAGTACAAAGTAAATACTTTTAATAGTTTATACAGTAAAATCTATAAATAGGAAAACTCTCTGGGATTTAAAAAAAAATATGCCCGTTTTAGTGAAATGTATTTTTGTTTAAACTACAGCTTGCTGTTAGCACATAATTTATTATTTGTAAAACTGTGTATACATTTAAGAAAAATCTAGTGACTGCAATATATATTATTGTGTGCAGTATAATCATTATCATTGAATGAATAAACACAATATATAGCTAGGTGTGGACCTACAGTTTGACTAGTACCTAAACAAAACACAAATAAAATAAAATATATACAGTAAGCCTATTACACTATATATATATTAAATATACCCACGTGAACAAAGTAAAGAAAATACAGTTTCGTTATAAATTAACACTACGAACAATGAAAAGAACAATGAACACCCTATATTTACTCAAAAATATTAAGAATGTTTATTTAAATTATAAAACATATAACGACCTTTTAACCAATACAGAATTTCAGAGCATCTGCAATGCGTCTGAAACTACTGAGACCATCCCTCAGCATTAAACAACCAACGCTAGCATTAGGAGATTTAGTAACTGGACTTGAATAACTAGGTCAAGATCAAAATAGGCTGTAATGAGGGTGACTGGATATAACTATCTCAATATAGGGATAGGCTGTAATGAGGGTGACTGGATATAACTATCTCAATATAGGGATAGGATGTAATGAGGGTGACTGGATATAACTATCTCAATATAGGGATAGGATGTAAAGAGGTGAATTGGATATAACTAACTCTATATAGGGATAGGCTGTAATGAGGGTGACTAGATATAACTAGCTCTATATAGGGATAGGCTGTAATGAGGTAAACTGAATATAACTTGCTCTAGATAGGGAAAGAAGGTGTTCTTCTGGGATTATTAATTAATATATGTTTATATACTTTTATTCATGTCTTAATGTGTTGATATGTAAGCTAAATTCTTGCCAGAGATCATTAGCCCCCTCAGGTTTGCAACTAGGCCAATGATTTATGTTTAGGTAACCTCTTTCTGTTTTCTTGTTGTATCGAGAATTGGCTGTTATGACTCAAATTTGTCGCTTAGCGGTTAATAGGCTTAACTAGCCCATAGGAGCCGCCTGACACTCCTAGAGACCTACAATATTCTTATAATGTTCACTTCTGTATAAACTTAGACTTACGAGGTATTTAAGGCTGTTATGAGCAGCGATCTAACTAGGTTATATGTAGCTCAAAGAGCTATTTGCTCTTTCTTCTCATTTACTTTGTGTAGTGTTTATTTTAAGTTAGGTGTGGGATGCTATCATCTGGTATACTAGCTGGCTCACTTCCCTAATAATAAGTGCCCGGTACCCTTCTGGTGCTATTAGGGTTTTCGAGCACTTTGTAGTGTTCTAAACTTTTAATGCTCTAGTATTATATTTGGTGACTCCGTTCCAGAAGGAGTTACTTATTAGGATTTAGCCTGCCTATTGCCAACCTTGAAAGCCAGAAATATTCCTCGACTAAGTCTAGCTTACTTAGGAATGTTCTGATTTAAAGGAGATATCCACATTACATAATGTTTAGATTATTATGCAGGCTAACCTTAGTGCACAGCCTAGTATTGTTCTATGTTTAGAATAGTGGCGATGTACCACTCAATATAGCTGCTCTTTAACCTTAGTGTATGGCAACTTATCTAAAAATTGTTGCTTCTCATTCTAATTACTTAAAGTGTCCTGTTAAGGAGGCAGCTATCATGTATAATTTAATTTCAATATTATTTATCAAAGTGGTATTGTACCATTTTGCCATAGTACTATTTACCATAGACCTATGTTAAATTATATTACCTTTGTTTTTAGACTTTCTTGGATGTGCAATGTGTGACATTAAGGGGGCAGTTGCTATATACCATCATTTAACTGTAACAGACGAGCTTGAGCTTACGTAACTCATAAAGAATTGTAACTTCTTATATCATGTTAATTAAATAGCTATTTACTTTGTTCACATTATTTTGTTGTATGAACATCTCCCTAGTCCCGTCCTATCAGCTTTATTGTGTAGAAAGGAACTCTTAGAGGGATGCATGTTGCACCTGATGGTGCATGGTAACGAGCTGTTTATACTTTATGTTGCAAAGCATCATGGGTCATCATACGTTTCTAAAATAGGGGTGCATTGCTGTGCCATGAAAGCAGATTACTGTATTCTCTCGATATTAGATGAAAACATTAACCAAGCTTCACAGTCAAACTGGTTTATACTTAACCTAATATCGACTCTTCCTCACGCACCGGCATTTTATTCAAACAAAATAATCTTATTGTATAACAACGTCAGCCCTACAAATTATGGAAAGATTCCTCAAGAAGAGTTTTCTTTTATCAATTTCAAGGAATTGAGCAAACCAACTTTTTAGGATGAAAGTAGGACAGGGAGAAAAAAAGAACAAAAAGTAATGTGTAAAAATATTACACAGAAAATTTTAAAAGGCGTGTTTGAAATTATGAACACGATTTCAGTGAAGCGGTTTGATGAAAAAAAAGCGTGAGAAGGGTGTATTCCTTCTGCCAATGCCAATAAAGTGTCGAATGTGATTTCATCTGTTCCCCTCAATTACGAAATATAAAATAAAGCGAACCTCCCTCTTACATTTGACATCAAAGAGACATACTTTTTTTCTAAATTTTTGTCTCTCAAATTTATATATATATATATATTTTTTTTTTGTGAGCGTCGTTCCTGTTATTTTTTTAATTATATTATAACTCTTTAATCTATGGGTACGAAGATTGACGGCCATCTAAGTAAAAGAGAAAGAGAAAGTGGCTTATTTAATTTCCATCCACATTAGCATGGAGGGAGAATTGAAAAACCACTCTTAGTACACCAATCCAAAACTCAATCTATGATCAGTAAGAGAGTAGATTATAGTTTTTAAGCCCTAGCTGACCGATGGCAATGTGTTCCTGGTGTTAAAAAAATTAAAATATAACTAAGTAAATTAGTTTTAACTGTAATATCCTGTCCTGAGTGGACACCAACATCGCTCTCGCAATACGACCTTGCGCCATGATTATGATACCATGTATTGAAACATGTCGGCAATAATTCAATCTACGTAACACTCCCATGCAAACCAAGGAGGAAGGGAACCCAATACATGTTAAGATTACGTATCACCGTTTAAATTGATTTTAAATAAGTTATTAATTTGTAAACCACTTATGTATACTGAATAATTCCATTACTCAATACATTCAAATTTTAATTACACTTACACACTTACACCCATTTCGTTCCATGGTTTTTATTATTTCTATCCAATGTTATTTATGATTATTTATATTAAATTAAATATTGTATAAATGGTTTTTATAAATGTTTTAAGGATGAAGGTTAATATCTAACCTGATGGTTTTCTTCAAGACATTTTAAATTTAAATTTGGTATCACATATTTTTAAACATGTACAAGAAGTAGAAGTGTATTATTATATTATAATTGTCATTTTGTCAAATGTTAATGGTTTTTATCTTGCTTTATTATACACCCTACCACACTTTTAATTTTTAACTTAAAAAAGTGGTCCGCTGTCTTAACTACGATTTTGTTACTCCTTAATTACAAATCTTTAGAATGTTTTCTAAAATGATCACTAAAAATATCAACTTAGTACGTAAATGATACAAGACTCTAAGATATATAACGTAATATGTGGTATTACTTTTACTCGCATCGATCGTAGAATGGTCTAACGCGTCACTTTGACAATAGCCTGGACTACCGGTGGCAAGAAGGTTGGGGTTCGGATCTACCTGGAGAAAAGGAGAAAAGTGCTACAACCTCCTATACACGGGAATCGAATCTGGTACTTTTGGCATAGTACGCTCTGCCCACTGAGTTATCCAGGAGTCGCCCCGTGTCCAGGGTCATTCTTCACTAGTATTTTAAGTCAAAGTCTGTGATGGACGTGCGGACATTTTCAGTTACATAAGAGCTATCAATTGAAATCACGAGCTGTCAGGTAACGCAGCCATCTTCAACTTGAAGGGCTTCATGCTGCCAAATGTACAGTGGCAGCTGTACAAAAGAGCGTATGATTCTTCAATTTAAATAATATCATATTTAGATTTGGCTCTAATCCCAGCTAACAAATTTAACAGCTTGGTTATTTAATCCATAGTAACTAATTACTTTATGAGAAATATACAGTTGAAACTATTTTCATCCCATATGGCCCACGATATACCGGCGTTAGACCATGCTACCACCTATAGGGGTTTTAAATAGTTAACTTCCATTTCTTACATAATAATAAAATGGTTTGTTTTGTTTTTTAATAAATGCTCCAGGCTACCGCACCACGAAGCTACTCCTGGTTTGAGCTGTATCTCCTACGTAAGTTACACACTATCCATGTGGTGAGACGAGCTCCTAAGCTTCATGCTTCATTTCTCCTCAAGTAAACTCTTAATTTGTTTATGTTTACTTAACTATTTCCTACTAAAAGATAGTGACGAACCTTATGCCCTTTTTTGCACTGGATACGTAACAAACGCTGGTCTCTCTTGTCACATTCACCTTTAAGCCCATTACATGGCTTATACTATGACGGCTGTAGTTCTCGATTCAGCAAAGGTTTTATTCTGATACGTTGCACTGTAATAAATACTGTAAATATAAAACGTAGGCCTAAGCTATATACAGGAAACTATCCAATACGCCAATCCAACCAAGTGCTATGAATACTTCAGTGATCTTAATCCAGGTTACTTTCAAGTTTCTGAGGGAACATAAGGATAGTATTTGTCTTCTTAAGGGGTCGGCTCAACGCTGATTTTGTGCAGAAAGTTATCAGTTATAGTATCTACAAGTTACGCTATAAGGGAACTGGACTTGCATGGAAGGAGCAGGTAACTAACTACACCTGGACCGGAATGGAAGGAGAGTTTTATCATATCAACAAGCTATCAGTTATTCTTAGCACATATTTTCACTAAAGGAATTCTAAACTTACAATAAATCTCATTTTATCTTGAGTAAAATATAGAGGCATGATATTTTACAATACTTACAACTAGTTGAAATGTGTCTAGAAATATCCACCAAATAACCTGCATTAAATCAAAATGACATAAAACAGAATAAGCATATCAATGTGTAGATAGTTTTGTGTTTGTATTTAATATTACTTGAGATGCAAATACAATTTTTTGGTTGATAAATTACTGAAGAGCTAAGTTTAAACTTAAAACCAATTATTTACATATTCCTACAAATAGCGTTTCATCGAAATATTTTTATACATGAATAACAATAGTTTATATATGTGACACGCAGTTTAAATATCAAGTTAATTAAGTCAGTTTTTCAGGCTATTGGGGAAAAGGGGTTTGAATCCCAGCCGGGTGTAATGAGGGTAGTTTACCTAAACCATTTCCCTCGCTCTCTTTACATAAATTTGGATAGATTTCCTAAAATGTTATCCTATATCCTCATCCTTACATTGTATTAGAGTAATTAATATCTATGTGTATTACTCGAACAGGTAGACGTGGTAAAAATATAATAAAAATAATGGATTGGCCAAATATTAAGCTGTTTTTAACGATTTATATAGTAACAGAAATTGAAAATTTTAAATTATTAAGACTATTAGTTTGTTGCATATAAAACTTAAAGGAATATTTCACAATTTTAAAAATTTGTAAAGGCAGATATTACTATTACTACCAACTTTAATAAACAAAGCTACTTTTTAGTTACGAAATAGTCTAATTACATATAAACTCACAGATATTGTGTGTGTATGAATTAAAACTAGATGGACTGTTGTTCCAAATAAGCTTATTTATTCATATATAAATAAATTTAAAAAATTTGTTTTATTATGAAATTAATCATTTAGTAAATATGTTAATATTATAAAATATTGTTGACTAAATGTCACTTGGATGTTCTGTACATCTGACGATTCTATTTTTGCGTGAAAAATAAATTGTTTATGTTAACAATAAATTTTATCCCACAAGTATTTTATTGACCTAACGGTAATACCATGTTTAATTTTTGTAGGATTTCTCTTACAACTGTCCAGGTAGAAAAACAACCATCACTAAACCGTGTTCGGTCGTACTAACAAATACCTTTGTTGATAATATAAAATCAACCATTTTGGTAAATTTTATGTTAATTTATTCTACCAATTAATGTCAATGTTTCATTCTATATTATCGCACGCTGTTATAGAAAACCAATACAGATTTTAAATTAAATTCGATGATGAACTGTATTTTTATATTCGCTTTCATTAAAGGATACGCTAGGATTATTACCAATCCCACCCATTAAAAATAAACTCTAATAAATACGAAAATCTCCTTCAATTTTAATAATTAATGCTACATAAATAACACTTATTTTTAAAATTAAAATTGTCAGACAATCAAAGAAAATCAAAATAAAATTAATAATATATATCAAAGTTGTTATGCTCTATAAAAGTAATTACTTTTTGATCTGAAGGGTAAATTATGTAGACAAATATTTTTGAAACTTTGTTATTATTTTATTTAGAACTCTTTAGAAGGTAACTACAGATCATTGAAGAAATATTTCCCAAGAATCTATTAATTTTATTACATATATCCTGATATTATTAATGAAAACGATATAAATAAATTATTTTAATTTTCTTGAAACAAATATTTTTCTATGGTGATTTCTTATCCTCTAGTCCATTTAATCCGGCTGAATTTTCTCTACCTGACTTACTCATTTATAATTTTCGGATAAAGTTATTTATAACATTAGTGCTCAAAATATAGAAAACACGAAAAAATAAAGTTCTGCACTAGACGGTATTTACGTATATTTAAGCTAGTTTGTAAGTTATGTGTGGAAATATTTCTTTAGAAAGTTAACGTGGTTAATCTTTACTCAGCATTCCTAGGAGTTCTGTATATTCCAGAATATGCTACGTATAACAAAGCAACAGTGGTCAAGGGGTTTAAGATGACAGGTTCATTATATATTCTATTGCTGATGACTTGAAGTGAAAGATTCGAATCTCAATCGGCTGCACAAGGATGATTTCCATATGTGCTCAATAAATCTGGTTTTCTCTCCTCTCTCCACACCCTCGCCCTTCTTATTCCTACCTTTTATATCCGGTCGTTGGTTATAATGCTTGTAGATGTACTGATACTAATAAAAAGAGGAAATGCTTTAGGTTAAACAACCCACATTGACATAATTTGACAGGGAAATGCTTTAGTTTACAGGTAGGTATTCATTTAGATAAAAAGTTCGATTCCCGTGTTAACGTGTCAGTATTAATTATAATTTATTCAATGTTAGTATTTATGTTTTAAAATCTAGTTTAGCAAACAGAAGTCAGATGTATTTCTAGAGTACAGAAGAATGTGAGGAATGACAGACCTCCATCGTGGTTCGGATCCCATGTTAAACTTTAGGTCCTCCATTTCATCTCACAATCACCCTACTATTACACATTAGCGTGTGTACAACCCGAACGGTTAGTAAGACGTGGTGCTAATAATAATAATAATAATAATAATAATAATAATAATAATAATAATAATAATAATAATAATAATAATTGTAATAATAATTGTAATAATAATAATACAGTACATAATACGTCTTATTACTACATTAAAGAAGCCGGAAATATTAATACACTACAAAAACAGGATATGTTACTACAGTAAAAAAGCCGGATATATCATTACATTACAAAGCCCATATATAATACTTTAAAAAAAGCTGGATATATGACTACATTACAAAAGTTGTTTGGCATCGAATAGGACGCTTACATCTTGAGCTATAATCTGAATGTTGGGTTCGTAGCCAGGCCAAGGTTACTAAAGATAATTTTCTCTAAATGCTTTTCCACTCTCCCTCCATACTACTACAACTCTATATAATATGAATTATACTTTCCTCATTCTTACCCCATTATTGCAGTTAAATATGACTGTGCAAAAGAAAGAGAAAATAAAACTTAAAGTGACCTTAATCCTGAATTTGTTAAGAGAAGTTTTCTAAAGATGCCCTTTTTTTTTTGTATATTTTGACGTTATCTCTGTGAGAACTAAGCAGGGGCCGAATTGTTCCGACCTTCCCTAAGACTACTTGGTGGTAAATTCCTCGTGGGACGATTTGAACAAAGTTTTTTGACAAGTCCTCCCCTCCAAACTAGACGATGTAACTTTAAGACCGGCTCAGAACAAACAAACTACGGCAAGTTGAAGACGACCGTGATAGCTTTTTAAGTTACTACCAGTGAATAACATCGCTTCAAGTTGGCCGTAAGTTTTACCCCGGTATATAAAGAGTGCATTCCAGCCTGCGCATGACTCACAAACATTATTAACCTAAGGCAACACCATTCAACGCTGAACGAAGATTTCTAGACCTAGTTTTTATTAGCATCTCGTCTTACTACCCGTTTGGGACATATGCTTGTGTACTAATTACGAGCATGGTTTTAGGGATGAAGATTATATTTATTTGCGTGAAGGGAGAGCGAGAAACCGTTTTGTAAAAAGCACCCTCGGTACACCCGATTGAGATCCGAACCTTGATCTCTCGGTGATCGGCAGTTTGGTCTGCTGCGAGAGTAGCGCGTTAGACCATGCGATCACCTAAGTGGGTCCTAGACCTGGCTAATTAAAGTATTTAGATTATAGGCCTATACTTTCACTGTTGATCACGCTGTATAGGGCGATAAGCTCGATACATACTACTTGTTGAGGGTCATTCCCATCTCGTGTATTGAACAAGAAAGAAAGAATAGCTCGCTACTTTTCCACTCCCTCTTCCCCTCTTTTAGAGCGAAGCGTTCATCTCTCGTGCACTAGGGTAGGTCCACATCGCTGTGTCATTTTCAACCCCTCTTCCCCCTTTTTTAATCAAGTCCACATCCAACCTAACCTAACCTAACCTGGTTATTTAGTTAATTAATATGAAAGTACTCATTATGGAAGTTGTTCCCACTTCAAAAACTGTGGAAAAGTCGCCAGTAGAGAAATCGCAAGTGATTCTTTTTTCTGGTCAGTACGTGAGATGGGACAAATTCATGTAAAAACTCATGAGTGCACGAGACGGTATTACTTCTGTTGACCCAACATTTCCACGCTAGTACGGATGTGCTTCCTCTAGGAGTCTAAACAAGCTACTACTCTTCTAGATCAATGTTTATCAAACTGTTGTACGCGTACCCCCTCTAGGAGTCTAAACAAGCTACTACTCTTCTAGATCAATGTTTATCAAACTGTTGTACGCGTACCCCCAGGCGTAAGCAACGCACTATTGAGTTTTACTGATATAAATAGAGATATAAAATATAAGGTAGATAAATGATTATTTTATCAATAGCTAGTGTAGTAAGCCAGCTAACGCTAATATTGACGAAGTGTCATTGACATTTCTAATCCTTTCTTTCCCTAC
>CABFWO010000458.1:118321-139809 GCA_902155825.1 Timema genevievae | reverse complement strand
TCTTACTACCCGTTCGGGTTATACGCACTTACGCTAATGTGCAATGGTAGGGTGATTGTGAGATGAAATGGAGGACCTACAGTTTAACGTGGAATCCGAACCACGGTGGAGGCCTGGCATTCCTCACATTCACAAGTTGTGATTAATACACGTCTTGTCAGAGGTGAAGGAAGGGTTTGGCATTCAGATAGACTACGGCTATATTAAAGCCGAACGTTGTTATATCGCCACTTGGCTGTTATTGGCTTAGGGCCTTCAGTTAGCTGGTAGAGTTAGTTTTCTTGTTGGGAAAGGTATTTAATACTTCAAAGTTTTTACATTTGTCATTATATGACTTGACCAATTGATGTTTTGAGACGATCTTTGAAAAATTAAATTAATTTTAGTTTATATTAAAATGTTCTCATATATATATCCTTTTTGTGCCATATTCAAAATATCAATTTTATATAAATAAAATGCCTAATACTGTTTACCATTTTTTTTATGTTACATACTACCCTTTTTTACCTATTGGTGGGAAATATTTCTAATAATAAATATTTGTAGAGAGGGTTCGCGGAGACAGAACTCAAATGGACCTGTGTACTGTCCATTTGTTTTATGTTGATCCTATCGGCTCCTCTGCAATTATTGTCTTTTTTTTATCTTTTGAATTTTCTTTAAAATTTTTCTTTTTGTTGTTGTTGTGCACCAGCCTTAATTCGTCGTTGAATTAAGGGGGTGTTTACAGTTTAAGAAGATCTGGGAAGTGTACGTTGGCTAAGCTGGCCCTCAATGGGATATGTTACTGAAGATAGTTTGGGAAAAACTAGATACCAAGTTCTAGTCTGATCAGTAAAATAGTTCCGGCCTTGGATCAAGATACAGACGCACACACAGAGACAGACGACATGGTTAAAACCACTTTTTCTGTTCCAGGGGCCATCAAACGGTGAAATCCACCAAAATATCGAATTCAATATTTTGATGATCATAATACTTTTCTTTAGGGAGTAGTAGAGAAAATGTAAAAATATTTGAAATTTATGAGGTACGGTACTTTCTATCAGAATCCAACTCTAGCTGCATAGAGTAACCTCCACAATCCCTTCGAGTGTAAATCTGTGACTATAGGAATTCCAGCTTGGATGTTTCAAGTTGTTACGGTCAATATCAAGTCTTGTGATGTGAATGAGAGGTGGAGGGAGGTAAACTGTTTCAACTCTGAGAAACAAGCTTCATTACTTTGTCGAGAGAGGGTAGGTAGCAAGTCAACAGTCTCAGGCTGTGATCGTGTACTTGGGAGGAGTGTCACTGGCTCTGGAGGAGTTTACTGGGAGGAGGGGTCAACATGGCAACTACAGCGACCTTTCTGTTTGGTGGCTAACATACAGCTGGAGGAACAATTCATAGGCCGGGTGAAGTGGGGTCCGGTTTTAACTAGACCTTTTAGCATTTCATATATCTGTCTATCAGTTCCGTGATCGCTTCCAAATGCGTTGACCAATTTCAAGGAAATTTGGCAAGAAAGTTCTTTAAGCCTAGGCCGAACGACGTGTATATAAAAGAGTTTGGTTTTCTTTTGAGTTATAACATACAAGGAGATTGACGTCTTTTTTAAATTTAATTTTAGCACTGCGTCTTACTACCCGTTCGGGTTATACGCTTAAGTACTAATTACACTAATGGATTAGGAATTAGGAAGGTTGAATTTAGAGGTGGACCCGCATTTGCGTGGAGGGAGGGTGGAAAACCATTTAGGATAAACCACCCCCAGTTCACCCGACCGAGATTCGAACCTCGATCTCCCCGTCCTCGGTGAATTTACGTCTTAAGCCCCGTGAATATTAGTATTTCTATATGAATATAATCCCTATGGAGTAAATCTCAGGCACCGTGATAAAAATATAGTTTCTGAATGATGTAATATATCAAGTTTATTTCTAAAAATATCAATGAATATGAATCAATAAGTCAAAGTAATGAAAATCATAATAATTATTTTACAATAAAGTAATCTATTGTAGGCCTACAAAGTTTGGTCACTAGGGTCAAATGTAAGCTATATTATACATGTGAAATATATACATGGCCTATCCTACTATTTTACAATGAGAAGTCATGATATAATAAGCAAGATTTGTCATCTGTTTGAAACTTTCATTAAACATTGCATAAAGATTTAATCTTATCAGTGTAAGCATTAACTGTCTTATAACTTTTTACTTTCTTATATAAAGAGAAAGTATTGACCTCAAGATTATGATGGATCTTTAAAGTTTTATTTGTGTCTGAACCCCCCTGGAAAGTGTATTTTACAATTATGTATGTCCCCATGTATTTATGTCTGTCTGTCGCTGACTAAAGTTCAAATTTGATATTTAGATGTTATATAGATATTTTTCTGCCATAGACTTCAAATTAAAGGTTGTTTACTAATGAGTGATTTTAGTAAATTCAAAATATTTCGAAAATAATTTTAACAATTTTGCTTAAAATGTATATTTGGTGAATTTTTGACATGGTGAATAAGGCTGTATACTTATTTTTT
The DNA here is from genome assembly GCA_902155825.1 of Timema genevievae. NCBI lineage: Eukaryota > Metazoa > Arthropoda > Insecta > Phasmatodea > Timematidae > Timema > Timema genevievae. Next base: position 137,276 of record CABFWO010000458.1, on the reverse strand, counting down.
TGTGGAAAACTCGTTTAAGGATAGTTTACTTATCACAGATTTTTTATTTGAAATTTTTAAGAAATGGGACTGGTGATTTGATTTAATATAGGTATATGTTAGGTTTTTACATTATAAATAATAATATGTATTTGTTTTTCTTAAAAAATAATCATTTAATATTAGTTTACTGCTGATTGATTTTTGGAAAAAATTGCCTTCTTAAAAAAGAGGTTGTATGAATTTTCTCAAAATTGGTATTTGGAGAATATTTCACACGAATTTTAGTAATGTTTATTGGTTTTTCTAAAATAAATTAACTTAAGGCTAGTTTTATATTTAAAATTATTAGGAAATTTATGATATTTAGAAAATAGCTTTTAAGATCGAGTTCAAAATAGGTATCTAGTTTTTCAGGATGGACAAGAATATTTTTATTTTTACAAATATGAATCATTTAGGGGTTAGATTACAAATAACTTGTTTTTGAATTATTTTTTTTCAGGATTTATTACACTAATTGAGAATGTTTGTACGATAGTGTCGTAATATTTATTAAGTAATAAAATAACTAAGCTTATAAATAATTAGTAAAACAGAGAAAGAAAAGCTCTTTAGGTAAAATCACGTCAGTGTGAACTGCCTGGATTCAAATCAAAGCCGCTTCTTCACTGGCACAACCATAGTTTGACGTCATTACGGAAGGCAGGACAGTCCGGCTAAATTCTTAGAACTATAATTTAATTATTTTGGATCTTATTTAATTAAAATGTCGGTACAGTTAGCTTGCATAGTATCTATGTTCAAATATTATTTTTTCTTAATTCATTATATATTCAAAACAATGACAGTAATAGCTTGTTTAATCAAAATTTAGAAAAAATAACTTAAAAATAAATTTAATATTAAAATGGTATGAAGAAATATACTTAAAATTGAAATGATAAAATGTATATTTATACATTTAATTGTGTGACCATGACGAATATGATCAAGGTTTGTTAGTGATGCAAGGAAGAAACATCACCAATATATTATGATCCGTCACAGGCTTAGTTCATTTCACGAGTTGAGTGTGAGTGTCTGTGGCTTTAAACCATAGAAATAATGATTGGTCATTAGACTCATTACTAGGGTTCGGATGTTTAAGCTTAAAAATTTTAAATATGCCATGAAAACCCAACTTTGGTTCCTACTAATAATCCCTGCATCGAATTCAGCTTACCAGAAAACCTTGCATTATTGGATTGAATATTACATAATTGGTTTAAAAATATATTTTATATAATATATTATTTATTTAGTTATTGCAAACACATATAAATATTACACGTTATATTTATATATATATGTACTATATACAATACTATACTATATATAATAACTAAGGAAGAAATAAATAAAACAAATCTCATAAAAATTATAGATATTCAATCAATTAATAAGGTCATAACAATTGAACAAGAATTAAAATGAATTAATTCCCACTCAATAAAATAAACAAGATCTATTATAAATAAATTAACTCCTAATCCAAACATGATTAATATAATAAACATTAATATAATACAACTCAACATACATAATGACACGCCAAACAAAATAACCTAATGTATCTAATATACATTATTATTATTATTATATAACTTTTGCTAGAAGCTTAAAAATTGTTTTAGAAGGATTTTAAAGATATTCACTAAAAGTCCTAGGCAGAAAAAGCCTTGACTATGCAACTATAGTGAAATCTCTCCAAACGGACACCTCTGAATAGCGGATTATTCTCTATAACGGACTGTTTAAGTTTCTCCGGCAAGATAACATGGGCTCTTACGGTGAAACAACCTCCCAAAGATAGAAATGGAAACTTCTAAAGACGCATATTTATATATAGCAATATCTAAACAGCGGACAAAAATTGAAAACCAAAAAAAGAAAAATACAATTTTTAGTAGGACTGTAGGAATGAGAGGAATACCATCGTCTCGCGTGAAGTGTGAACATTTCCCCTCTTCTAAAGTTTATAAAATATCCTACATAGTAATAACTACGGTACCTCAAGGTCTTATCTCACACCCCTTCCGAGATATCATTGTTTCATCAGTTGTCGGTAATCTTACCTGCTGCCTACTGATACCATTTCATTTTATTTGCGTATTGTTCTGTGTATTATGCAATCAGTACAGTAATCTACGAACAGCATTTATTCATTAGTCATAAGTATTAACTATCTTGCATTAGCTTATATTTATATAGATTAAATTGTGTTCAAGGAGTATTATTTGAAAAAATATATTTTTCCAAATAATGAACACCTCTTAATGACAGACATTTCTTTGATCCGCGTATGGGTCTGCTATTAAGAGATTTCACTGTATATTAAAAATAAATAAAAAAATTTGCTAAATAATTAAGCCAAAAAAATGTTCAGTTCCTGTTCAGCATTTAATGGAAGCTTATAATATAAATATGATATGTCATAATCAAACTAGCCCTAGTAAATATTTCTGATAATTAAATGTAATAAGTTGCGCAGAATGTACATTTTATAACGAGCTGTCGTTGTTAATAGTTTATTTCTAAGTACATATATGCCACTATTTACGCTCCACTATATGCCTTGTTATCCTGGAGTTCCCGTTTTACATACCGGCTGAAGTAAATACGTTCTAATGACAAATCAATAGTTTCTAGTCCACACAACACGACAACCTCTGAAGGAATTGCAATATTACCTTCTCCCTTACACACATTGGTGGGCATGCGGACTCATTGTCAGGTTCATAGAGGCTTGATTGATGGTGATGGGGATGTCGGGGTTTGAATTACAGATGGGTGTGTTGAAAGTGTTGTTTCCTTAATGGGTTCATACACCCATACTTTATACATCCAAATGAGAGTGCATTTAATATAAATTCTACCTTACTCATCCCTACACCATAAGAGTTATTGAGATGCTTGTAACTCGGATGTGTAGTAAGAAGTTGTGGAAGGGGGGAATACGTAGTAAAATATATAGTAGTCTAACTTCAACAGTTTCGTCGTAGTTGATGAAATGTCAAGTGTAGAAGAATATTACACAAATGACAAAGCAGTTACCTTACAACAAGTATTAAAGTTCTGTCCGGAGTTGGTAAATTGGGTCCCATCTGCCAAATCTTGTCAAATTGGGTGCCGGTTATAAAAAAGGTAAGTAAGATGTGTTCCAGTTAGAAAAGGGGTATAGTTAAAATGGGTTCCGTCTTCTGGGTCCCGTCTTCCATCATCCTATTAGCGTTACCCAGGAGACACCACGTGGAGGTTGACCCTATATTCCCCCAAATATTTGTTTTATTTTCTTCTAAACACTTTAAAATATTGATAGCTCTTACTGCACGTCAGAATTCTTTATTAATCCAATGGTAAAAACTTAAAACACACTGTTTTGATAAAAGCAGATCTTGTGATTTCTCTTATCTCGAACACAACCATTTTTTGTCTCAGAAATTGCTCCTTTTCCAATTTACGCTTATTTTTATTCCCTGTACTTCATGATAAAACGTACACATTAGATTGAATGTCTTTCAAGAATTCAACAAAATTATAAATATTAGGGTTTTTGCTATAAAATGAGACAGTCAGTCTTGAGTGAAATGATTCGCAACTGTTGGTAGCACGATTTGTTGTTGCTGTGACTTTAGCCTAAATAATGGGAGGTAATACTGAATCTGGTGAAATGTAGGTATAAATACGTAGTTGGTAAATAATAAAACTTTCTCCTCTGTAGCTAGAACAGACATCAAGTCTTCGATGAAAAAGTCTTCGACTTCTTCTAGATTCAGAAAGTAATTAAAAAAAAAATATTTTTAAAATTTGCCGGTCACTGAATTTATTTTACTTTCTTTTTCTAAGTTCTTGATGCTGGATTTTTCGCCACCAACTTTGCCCCAGATGGAAGCGACAACCTCTTATTTTGATGGAGGGCCAGATAGCACGAGCAGAGGTGTGTACAGATGTTTATATATATATATTCTTAGGGTCCAGGGTCAAATCACGTGTGTTGCAGTAGGTAACAACATGGGAAAAAGTGTCTACATAACTTTTAGTTCCCTTGTCCGGTAGCAAACAGAACACAAGTGGTACGTACACATCATTTACAAGTCCGTGTACGGTGAAAAGTTGTGTAAGTTGTGTAACATAGTACATCTTCTGGAAGTTCCGTCAACATGGAACACAACCGACCGACATAACAACTGCAGATTAGATGTGGTTAAAAAACTACTATGTTTGAGGTTTTATCACTAACCAACATGAATGGTTCATATTTGTTGGTTTGTTTGACCATTCTATCTAGTGAATCTTGTGTTTCAGTAATACTCTTTGGAAGCTAAGGTTGAATTGCAGTATGTGCATGAAGTATATTTTTCTCTTAATACGAGAGTCATCCTGAGACGTCAAAGTGGTTACATCTCCCTTCCTTGATTCCTTGAGTAAAATTGTAGGCGTTCTTATCGAAATATTTTCAACAGCTTTCCTCTCTAAGGAAATACTTAGCCATTGCCTAACAATTTTTTGTTCATCAGGTTTTTCATGGTTATGCTCATTAGAACTTTGCACAATACAATTATTATAACTAAGTTTAATAAAACGCTTACATGTAGATACAGTGCAAGTCTAACGTTGAATTCCATCCTTCAGAAATTTGTGATAGCTAAACTTATAGCCATGAAATATAAACATCGTCTTATTCTTTTGACTTGTCATAGCTTCCATTATACCGGACTGCTCTGCACTGTTTAGCTGCCAACAGTGCAAACAAAAGGCACTATGCAAATTTGAAACAGAATTATTATCATAGATAATGCTCAGATTCAGCAATTGACCATTCTATCTAGTGAATCTTGTGTTTCAGTAATACTCTTTGGAAGCTAAGGTTGAATTGCAGTATGTGCATGAAGTATATTTTTCTCTTAATACGAGAGTCATCCTGAGACGTCAAAGTGGTTACATCTCCCTTCCTTGATTCCTTGAGTAAAATTGTAGGCGTTCTTATCGAAATATTTTCAACAGCTTTCCTCTCTAAGGAAATACTTAGCCATTGCCTAACAATTTTTTGTTCATCAGGTTTTTCATGGTTATGCTCATTAGAACTTTGCACAATACAATTATTATAACTAAGTTTAATAAAACGCTTACATGTAGATACAGTGCAAGTCTAACGTTGAATTCCATCCTTCAGAAATTTGTGATAGCTAAACTTATAGCCATGAAATATAAACATCGTCTTATTCTTTTGACTTGTCATAGCTTCCATTATACCGGACTGCTCTGCACTGTTTAGCTGCCAACAGTGCAAACAAAAGGCACTATGCAAATTTGAAACAGAATTATTATCATAGATAATGCTCAGATTCAGCAATTATGATAATACTTTTCAAACTATAGCCAGGTATAACACGTGAACCCATTTTACGTATCCGTTTCAAAATATTGGGACCCATTTTACGTATCCATTTCAAAGTAGGGGGACCCATTTTATGTATTGTTGAAAGGTAGTACAAATCTTGGGACCCAATTTACATAGCTTCATTCCCTCACAGATTGGAATCTAGTTTGTTTATTTACAAAATAGTGACTGACCTCCGCTCTAGCTCAACTCTCACTCTGACATTTCACGCCCGTGACGTCAACAAAACTATACGTGCTATCTACTGGAACATTTAAAGAACAATATCCACAGGTGTGACGAAGATGGTACAGCGGGATTAATGAAAACGGGGATCAATCGGGTGCAGTGTTGTGGTCTCAACATAATCTATAGTTTAACCAAGTGGTTTTCCTAACTATTGTCCACTATAATGCTGGTGCACATCCTCTTAGTTACCCCAACAATCAATACTCCTTTGATTAACTCGTTATTAACTTTGTTGTTGAACATACTAACATAATATAATGTATCGATAAAAAAGTCATGTTTAGTATTTTAACATAACACATAAATCAACACATTATTTTAAAATTAATATTAATATACATTGTACGCACCGCATATTACTAATCCATGCCAGTCACCTAGAATTACACTATTGGGCTAAGGAGTAGTGTAGAATGTATAGAAAGCTTACCCACGCTGGCATAAAGAGAGTGGTAATCTAGCTATGACCTCTGATATACATCCAAAATGATGCCTTAGCCCAGAAGGGGGGCAACTAATGGCATGTAGAGTAAATTTTGCCAACATTATAAGGAGGTACCTATCTGAATATAAACTAGTCTTTTGAGAACCCATAAACGAGTGAACTGTTTTTTTTTACTCTACTTTTGTCTCCGTGTTTTGTCCGTGGACCAAATTAGATGGATTGTTAGTTCATTTGTGAGAATATTTTGATTCAACTAGGACAACATATAATTTTTTATATATTTATTATGTATTAATGTTAGGGTTATTAAATAAAAAAATTAAAATCAGTGAAAGAAATCAGAACAAATTTATACTCGTTTATCTCGTTATAAAACGACAATCCATATAACGGACCCACAATACAACACACGTGATGAACGAAACCAATGTTTCGTAAACAAGCTGAAGTCGCGCCGAGCGCTCGTAGCGTTCTTTAGTCACATAAATAGATAGACGGATTAGATAGATAGAAGTGGTTAACTTACTAACATTAGGTTTTAAAAATATATATTTTATTTTATTCTGATTAATTGAAGAATACTGTTTGAGAATGTGTTATTTATAAGTTAAACAATGAAGATACATAATTAGAAAAATATGCGACACGGCCTCACCGAACACCTCAAAAGACTGTATGTTCCACCTTCCCATCCTTAGACCACGCGAGGAACGATGCTGGTATAGTATTTATTATTTATAATAATAATAATAATAATTATTATTATTATCATCATAATCTTACTAACACAGAAGTGAATATTTTCCCTTCTTTTAATCTGTCCATACTTGGAACGTTGATTTTACGTGTTTTATAAGCCGGATCAAATTCATATAATCTCTCGTTGATATAAGCTGTCATTTCTCCGTGAGGTTCATTGTTTGATACCGGATAATCAAAAGAGGATTGGATCAATCCAATTATTTACAGACGAGGATGTTTCTAACGGAGTACGTGGGAGACGTACACAGAAATGGATACGATATCGATTTGTTGGTAGATACAGGATTTAAAGTTGATTTTAGTTTTATGGCGTGGCAACATTGTATAAAACTTTACGTAATCTGTAGAACCAAGTTCCACTCGTGTAAATATAATTGTTTGAAAAAACACCTCCCCTAAACTTATAAAAGGCTGAGAAGAGAAGCTTTGTTTGTTTTTTTCGTTTTAGCTTGTCCAGCCTATCCGCGTTCAATTACATTTACATTTCATTTATTTGAGGTATTTAACGTACACTTTCAGAACCCAACTGATTATATTAGCACACGAATTATAAATTAACTTAAATCTAGAACAGACACAACATACAGTCCATTATTTCATCACTGTCAAAGTCTAAACTCACATTTCACAAAAGCTAATGTTTTCTCTACCAGGAATCGAGCCCGGGTCAATTAGCTCAGTAGGCAGATAAAATACTGATTGGTCTAAGGTTTCGGACATGAATTAATTTTTTTTTAATATAACAGTAACTATTGATCAATTGTTATTAGGAAAGTGATATGTTCGCGATTAATTTAAACCGTTACATTTGATTAATAATTACTAGTCGGCAGCAATTTTGTATCTGACATATTATACATAAATTTCTACCAAGATTGACATGCTAATCTCAAATATGTTATCAAAAATGTCCTACAACCTAATGTTTGTGAGATACGATTCACTTTGCATTATAAGTTAAAATAGAAATTTTACAGTGTTTGGCATGTTCCATTATACTTTTTTTTACATAAAAACATAATTTACTTAAATAATAGGTTCAGAATAATACAAAATAAACCGGTAAAATTAGGAAGACACATTACAACCTCTAAGTGCAGGATACTAGGGGATGGGGGTGTCAGAGTGGAGAAGGAGTTGGTGTTAATAAGAGGTTTTGCAATGCGCAAGCGCAGGCCTGCCTCGAAGTCTGTTAAAACAAAGTCAAGGTCAGGCAGTCAGCATCAGCATCTTTTCAGAGTATTGACAATGTGACATTCCTTTGTATTTATGTACTTTGGTGTTTTCAGTCAGTTTAGTGAATAGTGCTATCGAAAACATGTCAACTTTGAAAGTACGGGGATGTGTAAATATTCCAGATAACTTTTGTTATGTGTGTGATAAGTACACACCAAAAACTTGACAGAAAACTATTTCGAATTTGATTAAAAAGGCCTATAAAATTTATTTTAGCTGTGCACTTGGGCCCCTCATATTTGCTGTATATTGTGTGCCTTTACACCAACTGAGTGGTTTAGAGGAAAACGTCGTGCTATGCCCTTTGCTGTTCCAATTGTTTGGCGTGAACTAAAATATCACTGTAATGACTGCTACTTTTGTATGACCAAAATAGCTGGATATTCAGTCAAACTTTATCCTTTGCAATCAAGTCTGTGCCACATGGGGGAGAATTAGCTGTCCCTTTACCACCTTTAAATGCAACGGACATGGAAACATCAGAAAGTGAAACAGATGAAACTTTAAATGCTGAAGAGTACTGTCCTGAACGTAATGATAAAATACCACCCTTGATTGAACAAGCAGAACTTAATGATTAATTCGTGACATACGGTTGTCAAAATAGCAAAGAGATACTTGGTTCTAGGATTCAACAGTGGCACCTCTTAGCTCAAGGCACAAAAATTTCAATTTTTAGAAATAGGAACAAACTATTGTCTACATATTTTGAAATGCAATGCGGTGTGTTTATGTACAGACATTAATGGCTTGATGCTGGAACTTGGACTCAAACATAATCCTGAAGAGTGGTGTCTTTTCATAGACTCATCCAAGCTAGTCTGAAAGCGGTGCTACTGCATAATGGGAATAAGGTGTCATCAATACCACTTGCTCGTGCAGATGGAAGGACAGAAACCTATGACAGTATGACTATGTTGCTAGAAGGAATAGAATATAAAGATCACATGTGGCAAGTTTGCAGTTATTTAAAAGTTGTTGCTTTACCTCTTGGCCTAAAAGGTGGCTTTACAAAATACTGCTCTTTTCTTTGCCTCTGGGTTATTTGAGAGACAAGAAACCACTATTTAGTGAAAGAATGGCCGAAACGTCAAGACTTTGTAGTTGGTGAGAAAAATCCTCCCTTGATTGACCCTGGGAAAATAATTTTGCCTCCCCTACATATTAAGCTTGGATTTATGAAATTTTTTTTGATAATCACTTGATAAAGAGAACCGGGGAATCCTTCATTTGAAATAAATTTTTCCTAAACTGAGTGAAGCTAAGTTAAAGAAGGGCATATTTATTGGCCCGCAGATTAGGAAACTTCTTAAAGATCCGACATTTGATGCCAAGTTGAATGACCTTGAATTAGCTGCATGGATGTCTTTCAAAGCTGCTATTTCTGGATTTTTAGGTAACATAAAGGATATAAATTACTTCAATTTAGTTGAAATTTTTTTGGAGAACTGTATAAACTTGGGTTGTAGGATGTCCTTGAAAATTAATCTTTTACATTCCCAGCTTGATTTTTTCCCTAAAAATATGTGTTCTTTTAGCAATGAACAGGATGAAAGTTTTCGCCAGGACAGTTTAACCATGGAACAGCGGTACCAAGGAAGATGGATCCTTGCAATGATGGGAGACTATTGCTGGTTTTTGTCTAGAGAGACTGATGGAACAGTGGTACCAAGGAAGATGAGACCCTGCAATGATGGTAGACTATTGGTGGTTTTTATATAGAGAGACTGATGGAACAGCGGTACCAGGGAAGATGGATCCTTGCAATGATGGGATACTATTGCTGGTTTTTGTCTAGAGAGACTGATGGAACAGTGGTACCAAGGAAGATGAGACCCTGCAATGATGGTAGACTATTGGTGGTTTTTATATAGAGAGACTGATGGAACAGTGGTACCAAGGAAGATGAGACCCTGCAATGATGGTAGACTATTGGTGGTTTTTATCTAGAGAGACTGATGGAACAGCGGTACCAAGGAAGATGGGACCCTGCAATGATGGTAGACTATTGGTGGTTTTTATCTAGAGAGACTGATGGAACAGTGGTACCAAGGAAGATGGATCCTTGCAATGATGGGATACTATTGCTGGTTTTTGTCTATAGAGACTGATGGAACAGTGGTACCAAGAAAGATGAGACCCTGTTATGATGGTAGACTATTGGTGGTTTTTGTCTAGAGAGACTGATGGAACAGTGGTACCAAGGAAGATGAGACCCTGCAATGATGGTAGACTATTGCTGGTTTTTGTCTAGAGAGACTGATGGAACAGCGGTACCAAGGAAGATGGGACCCTGCAATGATGGCAGACTATTGGTGGTTTTTATCTAGAGAGACTGATGGAACAGTGGTACCAAGGAAGATGAATCCTTGCAATGATGGAAGACTATTGCTGGTTTTTGTCTAGAGAGACTGATGAAACACCGTACAAACTGAAATCTACATTAACGCATTTTCCTAGCTAAATGTGAATAAATTAAGGCAATTTGAACACTTAAAGTTATTATATCAACTATTTTTAAAACTTTATATCTAAGCTGCTTATATTCTATTGTTTAAAAATCTATTTTATCATACAATAATTTCAATGGGCATCAAAGAGTAGTTGCCTTTATTTGGTATATTGCTATGATGTTAAATAATATAAATGTTGCTATATCTAATAAACATTATTTGATAGAGAATTTCTGACTTTTCCATCGGATTCAGCACAAACAAATGAGGTATAATCACTTGTCCACTTGCTAGACACAGAGAAAAAGTTGTAATTTCCTGAATAGTATTATTAATAGGCCTATAGCCCCAACGGATAGTGATATGCGATGTTAAAAGTTATTTTTATGGAACTATTTATAGTGACTATTCTATTAGTATTGAAAAAGGGTAGTTAACACAACATTTCCAAATTAAAGACAAATTTATTAATCTGATCAATATGATATTAACTAAATAGTAAATAAATAACTTACATGAAGCCACACCATCTTGTAGCAATAGTAGCAGATGTAGCATGGTATACATACCTGCAACAAACAGAAACTGGTGTCAAAAAGTATACAGTTGGGTGGAAGTATGAAAGAAGGGGAGAGAATAATCGCGTTGCAAGACAATAATTTGGATATTAATCAGTCTTAAATTTTATTCTGTTTAAGGATTATGGATGTTTGGTATCATGCCTGTGTTAAGTTATACACATACTGATTACACTGTGTTAGGGATAAGGAAGATTGAATTTATAGTAAGTGTAAGTTATTCTCATTTTCTGGGGGAAGGGGGGAGAGAGTGGAGAACCATTTAGGAAGAAACACCCTCAGTACACCCTAATGGAGATTACCTGGAATGGGCAGTCAAGTCTATTTCGAGAGTGACGTCTTAAACCAGGGGTTTCGGTAACGTATTTGGGCCTCGCTTGACTAAAAATTTATAAAAGAGCCAGCGAGAAAACATTTTTCTTTTTACTTGTTTTTTTGTATATCGATATTATAATTATTCCTTAAATACTTATGTCCCCACCTTTATATAAAAAATATTATAAATAAAAAGTACATTTTAATACCAAACTATTTTAATATTCCTTTAACATTTTTAATTATGACATCAAGGCAGTTTTGCTCTGACTCAAATAGTTGGTAAATGATATGATTTTATATATTTTTGAACTCAAGAGACTCAAAGATCGACTTTTATTGATAGTATAGTTTTATTACAGGTTCCACTGAAACTGGTCACGAGATCGACCAGTTGCCGACATCTGCAGTGTCTACCATTCGACCAGTTACTGACCCCTGCAGTGTATACTATTCTACCGGTTGCTGACACCTGCAGAGTCTACCATTCTACCATTTGCCAACCCCTACAGTGTCTACCATTCAACCAGTTTCCGACAACTGCAGTTTTTACCATTCAACCAGTTGCTGACATCTGCAGTGCCTACCATTTAACACGTTTACGATCCCTTCAGTGTCTACCATTCAACCAGTTGCCGACAACTGCAGTGTCTACCATTTAGCCAGTTGCTGACATCTGCAGTGCCTACAATTCTACCAGTTTCCGATCCCTTCAGTGTCTACCATTAAACCAGCTACCAGCCCCTGCAGTGTCTACCAGTCAACCACTGAAGCAGGTTTGACGTTGTACAAAGATACGTAATATGTTACAAACCAGTTTTAAATAATCAAAATCTATACCAGTGAGTGTAATATAATAGTTATAATATAGTTCTTTGAACCACCTTGTTTGATAATTTTGTAGTAGCACTCCTATTTAACTAATTTTTTGTAATATTACTATTGTACTGTGTTAGTTCGTGGGTATTACAGAGTGTGACGCAAGTCTCATACAGAGGCGTCTAGAAGAGAGGTCGCCGTGACGCGGCTCAGGGTCTGTCAAATGTCCATCACCAATGGAGTCTTAAGGAGAGGGTCACTCACATTGGTGAGAGTGTGGGCTAAATGTCAGGCTCAGTGTTGGTCAAATACCCATCAGCCATCACCCATGGAGTCTTAAGGAGAGGGTCACTCACATTGGTGGGAGTGCGGGCTAAATGTCAGGCTCAGTGTTGGTCAAATACCCATCACCCATCACCCATGGAGTCTTAAGGAGTGGGTTACTCACATTGGTGGGAGCGTGGGCTAAGTGCTAGACAAAGGGTTTAAATTATCGTTCATGTTTAGAGAGAAAGCTATTTAATACTAGTCTATCACACTTTTTCACCATTAATTTGGTTAAATTTATTTTAAATTTTGTCTAACTCATACATGTTCTATTAGTTTAATTAAATCCAGATATTCCTACAGGCAGGAGGTTTTCCATTTACTTAAATAATATCCAGTGTAGTATTTTCTCAAATATTTTTAAAATTGAATAGTAATAATAATAATAATAATAATAATAATAATTATTATTATTATTATTATTATTATTTTAGAGGCCCATCGACACAATGAGGTCATTAGAGCCTTTTTAAATTGAAAAATAAAACCTGTAAACAGGAATCGAACCTGGGACCCTTGACTCTGCACGTAAATGCTTTGACCACTGAGATATCCAGGAATTGTTCCGTACCCATGGTCATTTTTCACTCATATTTTAAGGCAGAGTCTTTGATGGATGTGCGAAGATCATCACCACCTTCATTAACAGATTCTGCCTTAAAATTTGAGTGAAGGGTGACCCTAAACCCGGAACGATTCCTAAATATCTCAATGGTCAGAGCAGTGACGTATTAAGTCAGGATTCAGTTTTTAATTTAAAGAATATAATAGTTAGATGCGGCTATAACCATGAATATCAAATATATAGCTAAGGTATTTAATCCATCTTTTCTTAAAGTTTAAATATTTCTACCAAAATCAAGACTTCACTTTCCCACAAGACAACACTCTTATGCACTAATATAAAAATACTTAGTAATGATTTTAACTGTTTTTCGTGGTTTAAGACTTACAGCTCGCGCAGGTCATTCGTATATTGGCAATAAATGAGTGGGAAGAGGAAGGTATAAGTTAAAAAAGTACCCTTATATCTGCGTGGATATAGAGTTTTAGGTAATTTCAGAAATACCTTCTCTGTACATCTTGCCTTGGTCTCAAGTCCACCAGCATAGTCTTTTTAAATTTTAGTGATTTTTTTAAATTTACAAACTGGGTATCAAATTGTCTTTAGTTCTATGTCGTAGGAAACTCAGCCTTTCATCTATAGAATCGAACGTGGGCCCTTTCTCCACTGCGAGGATATTCAGCAAAAGATTCAAGTTCTGCCCTTTAGCAGCTTATATGCTATGAGCTCTACGATATCAAATGTTTTAAATAGAAATAACATGTAAAATATGCCAGTCAATAAGGTCGATTCTCCTTTAGCTGGTAGAGAATAAAAAATAAAAAATAGCAAGGCCCGCGAACCGAGTATTTACTCGAGTGTCTAGAAGAAGCAATACTAGCTCCGTAGCTCGAGTAACTATTGCCATTCGATGCGAGTATGGAGTATCTGCGAGTATGGAATATCTCCGATCACTGATATCTCAATCAACGATACTTTTGAGATCGAGTCACTGGGAGTAGCGGTGATCATAAGGTATAGATGAAAAAATCACAGTCAGTGATATATCGCTCATCTCTAATGACCAGCTGTCTTAGCTTCCCACCCATCCGATAGCACCTCTTGACAATGGACTTATCAATAATCAACTCTTCATGACCCATTCCAAGGGAAGACTATGGAGAAATCTACGGACGCAGGCTACTCTACAACGGCCAACTCCCTTTTCCCCCTTCCCCTCATCGCTTAATTTTGGCCTCTCTCTCTCAATACGCCCGACCTGCAACGACCCTCCAACACGATTCCCTGGTCCCAGATGAACTGGAACTTCACAGACATCCTCAGACAAGACCCCCTCCTCCTCAGAGGAAGAGCCTACCACACACAAACACCCACGTACCCAATAGACTAGATATTCCTCATTAACCATCTCCCGCCCCTCCCCCATTTACCCTCACGGCTATAACTGGACTGGCTACATTCACAACAGACCAAGAAGACGGAGTAAAACATCACCACAAAGACCAACATCCATCACTACACCCCTTCAAGACAACCTACCAGAAAACTCCCGAAAACCAACACACCCCATGTAGATTTAACAAGATGGCGCCCAGCGTGGGGCATCTTAAAGATAACAAGACTAACTGTAAGACATCCAGAAAACAACGTCGTTTATTAAGTGGTTCACTATATACAAATGTGGCTCACAAAACATGGAGGCGATATGTCATTAGAAAATTGAAAACCTTTAGTTTGGATTTCATATTAAATAAAGATCATTAAAAGGTAATATTAGTTCATTTTCAACGACGTTTCACTCAAAATGTAGCAGTTCCGTGTCAAAAGTATATTTTTTTAGAAACAAAGAACTTTACAACCATTACTGTTTTCAGCCTGTGGCCTAGGTCAGTTTGATTGAAGCCATACATTTTGCACTACCGGCTTGCTAGACCTGTTGTAGCTTCATATGCCTTATAATATGTCTTAAAGACCAGGACAGGCACAACATCCAGTCTCCGACAATTAATTCATCACTGTTAAAGTGTAAACCCACATTTCAACAATGATAAACTTTTATGTCATGCCGGGAATCGAAACTGGGACCCTTAGCTCAGTAGATAGACACACCACCGATTGAGATAAGGTGTCGGATTTAAACAAAGAACTAAACCTCCTCAAGCAACTAAAGTAATGTTTTAACAAGGTGGCAACAAAATAAGGTATTTGAGTATTGTTTTAGTTATCTGAATCTTCAGAACTGCCATTTCCACTAGAGATATCACAGTGTGAGGATATAAGTCTCATAGTAGGTTGTATATTTAACTAGGCTCCTCATTGGTCTTTCGTAACTCAAATGAGAACTCATTGTTTTCGAGTTATTGAAATGTAGTAGGGTGCGGTATTTATAGGGGTAATTTGGGTTGCTCGGGTACACTCGGTTCTGCACTTCAAGGCGCTGCACTGTGCTCTAGTACCCACTATTTCCAAATTTCTCTTTCAAACTTAAAAATAACTTAACATGTTAATATCTTTCTTTATTACTTTTCAAAACTTACTCTATATTTTAAACTCATTACCTTCCTGTCATTCTACATATCTAGTTTTTGGATTAAAGTTGTTGTTAGATTTAAATAAATTATAAAATTAATATATGACTTGAATTTAGTTTGATTTAGTTTATATAATGCCTTCTTTTACTTGATAATCTTTCTTGTTATTCGTTTTGAAGATTTTTCATTTATATGTAAATTCAACTCGGTCCTTGAGGCCAAATTCAATTGTACATTATAGATGTTGATAAATTTAAATACAGATAAATAAACATATTATTATTGTGGTTTTGTTTATAAAACAAATGATTGTAGCATAAATCTTTCTTGAAATTAGTTTTGAAGATGTATTGTGGATTTGCCTGTGCGACCCCTTAAACATACAGCGTATTAACTAGAGGTACTCTGGATCTGTATTAGTCTGAACCTCAATGTGGTTTATTTAACGGATTTTCTTGTTGCTTTATTTCTCGTCTTTTATATTGTTTTCTGCCTTGTGTGGCTATGCTGGAATAATATTCACTTGTTCAACAGATGATCCTTATTTATTTTTAAAATTTAGTAAGGAGAGATAATATATTATTTGTAAATCAATCTATGTGTAATGAAAAGATATTAAAAATTATAAAATCACAAAAAGTTGTATTGAATATTAAACAAGTCTGGAAAATGTTAATTTGTATATCATAAGGAAGAATTAAGAATTTTTGTTTTATAAGAGCCTTTGTAACAATAGATAACTTACACATATTAAAATCGCACAATGGTCTAATAATGTGTTACTTTAAATACAATTTATTTTAGTCACTCGATATTATAATATTTATCATTGTCGATGATTTATTTTATTTCATAAGAGTAATTGAAACCGAATGATTAAGGAATTAGTTTAAGAAAACTTTACTGTGAAAAATTGTGAAATGTTAATAAAGAAAATAGAAATTATAGAATTGATTGATTGAAGATTATAGTAGTTAACCGTTTCTCCTATAAGTTATGTTGCTGCGTGAGCAGCTACCATTTGACGAATACATCGATACTATATAATACTACACTAAAATAAATGTCTCTTTGGTTAATAAGATAGCATATAAATGCTGACTTTTCTTCTTATAATAAAGGTGGTGAACCTGATGAAAAGAATTCGGGTAAAAACACTATACAAAACGTATTCGATTGTGTTCATATGTATTAGTTTACATTGTAAAAATGTTTTATTTTGAAACTAATATTTTATATTTCTATTTAAGTTATAAAAACACTTATTATTTTGGTGGCTATTTATTACAAGACACAAGTGTGAATACGGTATTTTTCAATGGATTATTTCATGTACTTATTCCGATCATTTTTTATATGTTATATTTGGCCGTTAAGATAATAATCTCCCATTGTAGATATTAAATGATTATACTTTTGTTGCATTGTGGGTTTATTGATATTTAATGCATTGCAAAATATGCCCTACACCGTTTATTTCAAACACTAAGACTAATATCCTAACAAATTACAGATGATTGATAAACTAAATTTAGAAACTTGAATCCTACTACATATTCAAAAGATTATTGGTACTACATTGTACTCAAAACTCTCCCACGATTATTGCCACACGAGTGTCTACAAATTGCACCAAAGTCCAGCTGAATTTTAATAGGAGTGCTCGGTTTGCTTGGCCCAACCATACTTAATACTTCAGTTGGACCGCTACTTACAGCTCATTACATCTCTAATCGTCTTTGTCTGGTTTGAATTTGCACCAATGGAAACGTGACAAATTCAAATTGTAAATAAGGTACTAGAAGCTTCTTAGTTTACTCCTACGGTTGGTTGTTCCGGCGACTCTTTATCGTCACCGTGGTGACCCCCCCAACAGGAAAAGGAAACAAATTAACAGTCGGTTCCTAAATACTGAAATAATGTCCCTTCCATACTCTTGTGGCCGCAATCACTAAACAAAAAAACATAATAGTTTTGTTTAAAAAAATGTTCTTTCAAAAGAGTTAGGAAAAATTATCATACAGTAATTCTTAGGGGAGATATATTTGAGGCGTTTGATAAGTATTTTGATATAATGTAATATTACTAAGAAAACATACATATTTCCAAGTGGGCTATCATTAGTGACTTTCCGTCAAGGTTTGCAATAAAAATATTATCAGTTTTCACCCTCCAACACTGTATAGACTTTACAATACATCTCAAGCGCATTGTATTGTTAAATGTAATTGTAGGAAAGTCCACATTTATGGCTCCATGGTATTGGGTATTAATCTCGCAATTGACTGGATTCCTGATAACGCAGATATCGAGGTTTGAAACTCGTAGGGTGTGGTGGGAAGGGTTTTCCATTTAAAATGTTTGCACCAACATATTTATATATTTCCTCCTCGATAATTCGGGTGCATTTTAAAAACTTTGCTCGGCGCTAATCTTTGTATTAAATATTTAATACTTCTTGTGTTAAATGTATGAATTTAAAACAATAGTAACAAAAAAATATTAGGCAAATTCTATGTCAGTACTTTTGGATGAAAATATAAAACTTTAGATAAGAACAATACTTAAAAAAAACTTAACTTTTCACAGAGGGCAAAGGCAATATATAATTCTGCTCAATGTTCCATGAACATAACGTGTCAAATGTATGTTCATGTTAGCGACCCTGTGGGGATCTGAGCGAGAGAGATAGACAAAGATGGAGATAGCGAACAAGAAATTATGATCAGGTTTTTTCGAAGCTAGGGACATATTGACACAGTTTACGGAATGGTCAGAGAGTATTCGGATCTTTTTATACAACCCATTTCTCATCCGTCCCTCCCCCCATTCAACATCCCACCCAGCACACATTTGGTCCGAGTGGTTTTCAGAAAGGTGGAATCGCGTTTCAAAAAAAAAGTACTTTCTAAAATTACATTTCCCATCAGTGAGAAAGGCAACATAGGGCGGCCACATGTGTTGTATGAAAACTGCAAGGGATGAACACTAAGATAAGATTGAAGATATAGTTTTTATATTAAATTGGATTACATTCTTGTATTAGGTCTTAGCAGGAAAATAATCGGGAGATTAGTGCAATTTACTAACCTTACATTTGAACAAAAGTGAACCCATAACCATTAAAGGAGAATACCGGTTTCTTGATGCTTCATTGTGGTAGCATATAAGCTGTGGATATGATTAGTAAATGGCTTAGTTAGATTAAAACTTTAATTACTGCTTTAAGGCCATCCTTGTGACGTAAATAATATACATATGTGGGGGGGGGGGG
>CABFWO010000458.1:67161-118307 GCA_902155825.1 Timema genevievae | reverse complement strand
GGGGGCTATTCCAATCTAAACTGAAGTACGTGAATTCAGGGAAATCAGGTCGTATAATAACTCGGTCAAGATCCGAACCAAGAACGCCAGGCAAAGTCCTCCCACAAATATTATTGCCAGGTAAACCTAGAGGAGATGAGGCACAAACTAAAAAAATCATATAATTAAAACTAAGGACATACCAAAACAGTAAAAAAAAAAGTGCATTTTCTGTACTATACTTTTTAAGCAAAATATATATCATAGAGGGGGGAAACATGTAAATTCGCTTTAAGGGAATTTTTTGAATTCACAGTTTTTTGCCATCTCTCCTACATAGGTTGGTAATACGATGCAGTGTGGGTAGGAGAGATGGACTATGCGAAATTACATGTGAAAGGATTAACAGATATACTTAATAAATATAATAATACATTTTATTAATTTATTGATATATAAATTACAATACTAACTATAAAGGAAAAAATTATTAAAATTTAATTTTTAAAATTTCGCACTTACCTAATGAGATTTTAAATGTAGGGAAGCTACAAGTCACATAGAATTGTTTGAACTTCCTAAGATAAAGTAGGTATAATAAAGGGGAGAGGTGGTATAAAGAGGGGTATTGGGCTTCAACATGAAGCCATCTTTTAAATAATTGTTTCAAAGGGAAAGAAGGGAAAATGAAAGCGTAAGGAGGGGGGAATGATTGTTTATGAAGTCGTGTCGTGGTGGATGTCTCTATTGAAACTGCGTGTAGGTTAAGTTTTTTTTTGGCCATATCATCAATCTGTTATGGCAACCGAGTGTATGCAGGTTTAATATGTTTCATAAGTCCCGTTGCTTTTTATTTTGGTACTTATTGGGTAGCTTCTTTTACAGCTTCATGTTCTGGATTTGTAAGTTTAGGTCTATTGGTTTTTGTTTATTCCTTTTGCAACTATTCTTTGCTTTTATTTATCTTTCTTCTTACTTCAATGTAAGTTGGCAAGGTTAGGTTTGTAGCAGATTGTTTTCTTTTTGATGTCAATGGCTTCAAACTACTTGGAATAGGAGATAATTCCACTAAAACTTTTCTAGGTGTCAAATTGTCTTGATGCTTGTTTGTCGATGAGCTTATACCAGGTTGTGATGACGTAGGTGTAGGTACGAAATGAGCGGATTCTTCAGAGGGAGAAGATCCTTTAGTATTGGCTGAACCAGACGACAAATCACATGGTTGGCTTGTAGACTAATCACATGATAGAATATATGCATGGTCTGGAATTGTATCAATATCCAGGGGATAGACACCTGTTACTCTGAACGCTGAAATTCCTCACGTTCACAACTGTACCAGGTGGTGCTCCGCTTTCGTACACAGGTTTTTTTTATAAGTACTCTTCATAACGCAATAGAAAGGCAAAAAATGCCCCTCTGGATTGACGCATAAAACAACTGTAATAGTCTCTCCTCTCTCTGAACACGTTACAACATGGACATCTTTACCACCTTTTCTAGCTATGACTTGACCCGATTCGTTATTCTAGTAGAAGAAATATTGCATTTGACAAGAAAATAATTGCAACACAAATAAATTCTATGCTATATTGCTGGAAAAAGTTTATTCTCTTTTGTCCTAAAAGTCCACCATTCAAATCTTTGGGGAAAATCCGCCTTCTTGTAAAATGGTGGCCAAAAAACGTGTTTACTAAAATATCTAATGAACGAACAATAATTTCAAAAAATTATTGAAGTAAAGATTATTCCTAATTAAACTGCTACAAGAAAGGTGCCTAAAATGATTTTCCTAGGATTAACCCCTGAGACACAATCAATGATTGAACTATCACCACTTCATTAGGTTATGCAGGTATAAATACGTATTAGTACAACATGATCTAAAAAAAAGCCAGAAACCATTTTGAAACTTATCATACTCATGTATTACATCAAATTAAGTTATTTACCAAGGTGCATCCCATAGATATGGTAGCCTAATCCAAGATAATTTCCATTCATTTAAAGCACAAACACCAATAATTTCTGAATTTGATAAATTATAAGTTGTTACTTATTTTTTAATTTATTTGAAAGAAATAATATACTATCTTATTCTAAAATAATTGATTAACTTAGAATTTTCATAACATAGTATAATATATTGTGTCTGAAATTATAAAATGTCATCATCATTCTCGTATAATTTAATATTTTTATCTCTGTTTTCACAATCTACTCCCCGGCACTGTCCACAAACTGTTGTACAGCACAAACCATATTTTATGCACGAGCACCTTAGTGGTGCACAGTTCACATTGCAATCACACGAAATCACTTCCAAGATATTATCTGGAGCAGGTTTCTTGTCCATCATCACAGGGAAGGTCATACCCTTTCTGAGCAGCCATCCCCAATATTCTGGACTCATTTGGGAAGAAAGACCTTTCCATTACATTATTTGGAGATAAACTCTAAAAAAGTGGTATTTCATTGCAGAAGAAGTAGGAGAAAGTGTTTCGGAATGGACAAAATCATTTGACGTAAAAACGTTTTGTTTGAACATTCTCACTCTTAAGGCAAGAAAAGATTCAGTTTCCTGACCTTTGAACATTCTTTTAGTCACTTGCTCCCCAGCAGCTATGATTTCTTCTTTTGACGAATTTTCAGAGTTAAGAACTGTGATGGCTTTATGGAAGGTTGCATCACTCTTTGTAATATGAAGTGCCACCTGTTTTCCAATGTAAAAGACTCTAAAAGTGGTATCACAACCAAGAAATGGATCGATTAATGGGCCTCACAAAGCTCACCAAATTTTCTTTCGTAGAATTTATATTCCAAACCTTACTTTCTGTTTCAAAATACAAAGCTATTGAATTTGGTAGTGTCAAGTTCAAAAGGAGAACAATCAGATCAGTATCATTTCCAGCAACACAGCTATCTTCATTCTGTGAATTTTCTATTAATCTTCTGGCTATGAATGGGTCTGCATCACTCTATGCATACAAAACCTTACATTCAGCAACACTAAGTTCAATCCTAGATTATGAATTAATCTGTCCTTGTTCTTGCTATTTCTTAAAAACACATCCTTTTTCATGGATAGTTTCATTTCTAGTGAAAGATGAACCTTGAACCTCCGGAGAGCTTAAACCTTTTGTTCGTCTTAGATGTGTGCAGTTCTTGATAGATGGATCAGCATTGTATCCATCAAATACAATGATAACGTTATCAAAGGGTTTTTTCACATAAGTAACATCTGAATCAAAGAGTG
Source organism: Timema genevievae (assembly GCA_902155825.1). Taxonomy (NCBI): domain Eukaryota; kingdom Metazoa; phylum Arthropoda; class Insecta; order Phasmatodea; family Timematidae; genus Timema; species Timema genevievae. Next base: position 115,072 of record CABFWO010000458.1, on the reverse strand, counting down.
ATTTAAATGTGTTGTTGTTTTCCCAATTAGCTTGGTGAATCAGCCAACCACCATCAAGTACATATGTACCACCCTTAAGACTTGATAAGTCTGCAGATGGTTTAGATAATTTCCATAAAGCACTTGATAGTGATGCTTTATTTGCTGTCTCAAAGTATCCAAATCTTCAAATAAAGCTAGAGGAATTGAACACAGTTCATATGACATGACATCTTTAAAATCCATGTCTCCTTTCATAGCAATAACAGTTAGTCTCTGGAAAAGCTAGTTGTATTCCATGCTGAAAGATACATTCTTTGTATGAATGGATTTATTACACGCCATTGTAATTGCCTGGTCCTCTTTTGCAAATATGAACATATCTGATGAATTCCCAGACTTTTTAATAGAATGCTTTCACCAACCTACTTAGCTTTGTCAACATTGACATAAACAGGTGCAGTCACTCCATTTACAATATTGATGAGTTCTTTTTCTTTCTGAAATGGTTGGCATGTTATTAAGAAATCAAGTATTTTTCTAGTATCAGCTGCCCTCCTCATGTAGATGTGTGAAACCTCTTTATGCTGCTCCCTTGTAGAATAAGACAATCCTGTGAGCTCTTGTATAGAATAATTGACCTGAGAACATAGAGGCATTAACATCACCCATATAGCTCTTTGATTTTCTGTCATGCCACACCCAAGCGTTAGACAACCTACGCTTTTCAAAGACCCCATAAGAGTTTATTCAGTTACTAAATCAGTTGCTAGTCCATCCCAAAATAGGTTACTCCTTCTCATAATAAATGTATCTTTATGGAGCTCAAAGGATACTTCCGGATGTTTATCATCCAACTTTTAATTTTCTGCAAATAAATTTAAGTGGACTTTGTATAATGATTATGTCCAACTGCTGTAAGGTAAGGCATCATACTATGTATGCATTTTAAATGCAAAGTCCAGTCCCCGGTTATTTCAGCTATAAATAAGCTTCTTAAAATAGAAACCATTTTCATATACTGGAACCAAAGATGAGCAATTCTGCTGTAATTGAATTCTTCCACATTTCTACTGACTTTATTATGCTTTTGAGTAAAGGTGATGAAATAATTTCTCCACATAGTATATTCTCATTCAGACTTCCCTCATATAATTTTTTGAAGTCTTTAAATCCTAACATTTTCTCTTTAATTTTCTTATCATCAATGCTGAAATCATAAGTTCCACACAAAGCCAAGAAATTCAGAGCCAAGCCCACCATACTGTGGGCACGAATAGCCCTAGATACTGCCTTACCACTCAATATGTGAACCACTGTCTTTTGATTGTAAACAGTTGGAGAAATTCTGACAAGCCAGAGCCTTCCCTAATAGAGCCAATGCTCCCAAGGAAGCTTATTCTCAGATGGAAACCTCCCAGTAATAGTATCAAAGATTTTAGAGGGCTGTCTGTTTGCTTACTATTTATGATGCTTTGACTTTTCCAATAATAATAATAATAATAATATTTAGCACCGCGTCTTACTACCCGTTCGGGTTATACGCTTAAGTACTAATTACGCTAATGGATTAGGAATTGGGAGGGTTGAAATTAGAGGAAGTGAACCCGCATTTGCGTGGAGGGAGAGTGGAAAACCATTTAGGAAAAACCACCCCCAGTTCACCCGACCGAGATTCGAACCTCGATCTCCCCGTCCTCGGCGGTCGGGCTCAACACGACAAGCGCGTTAGCCAACTACGCCACCGAGGCGGGTTCTTTTCCAATACAGTGGTTGATCAAAAGTAACTATAGATTTTTATTGAATTTTAAGCTTCTGAACAAATGAAAAATAGTGTTGAGTATATGCAGGACAGATCAGTAGGGCTTTGGTCAATCATAAGAATAAATATGGCATCAGCTTTATCTGGATGTTCCTTTCCTGTATGAATGCCTTGCATGGTAACTGACCATGTGGGACGATTTTCATGAAAAAGCTAATTTGTTGCTAATTTGTTCTCCAATAAAATGTGAGGCCAATCCATCAAAAATCAATTTGTTATTCTTATGTTTCTGGGAGTGATGAAACAGAATATTGGCAGCCTTCTTTACAACCTCCAAGGAAAATTATTTCCTAGGAACTTGTATGCATTTTTTCTGTGCTTTTGTGTGATTCAATGATTCCCATTACATGAAAAGTTTCTGGTCCATCAATTGTACTTATGTAATGATCAACATCGTCAGCCACAAATCAAAGAAAAAGGTTTGGAGGAACTTCAAGAGAGTTCTTGCCAGTTAGTTCTGCTGCACATCTTTCAAATCTTGTTATTTCATGATAAGAAGAACAAAACAAAGATTATGAAGAGTGTCAGTAAGAAAGTGAGATTCATAATTAAGGTGAATTTTAATACCCAAAGCTAGTTTAATTGGTGCTATTATTGCCCTTGGTATACATGTTTGTATCAGAGCCTGACCAAGAGCAGTAGCTATAAGCTCTAAGTTCTTATCAGGGATGATAAAGATAAGAAGTGATCTTAAAGAAAGAGAAAGAAAATAGAGAGCAGTCTGCACTGAAAAATTGTTTAGATCAGTGTACATATTAGAAGGTGTACGCTTTTCTTAAATTTCATTTCTAATGATCTTTTGCCACCACCTTTTTCGTTTTTTGCTTTTCTTTTTATATGTCATCTTCTTTTGGTTGCTGGTGAAAATCATAAAGTATGGATTTTCCACTATCTCTAAATGTTACTACGTTTTCTTTTATAAAATTATTCCCTATGCTTCCATAAGTTTCTTGAAGAATATTCTTAATATGTTTTGTTGGGTATAGCTGTAAGTCAGCCCATCTAAGAATTCTTTCATCTTAGCAGAAAAATCTTGCAGTGTGTGATGACCATCTTCATACTTCTCAAAAAGTCACAGACTCTCCGAAAGATATCGATACTGATGGTGCCTGAAGGCCTTTCTACTATTTTCTGCATTTTGTTTTCTGTGTCTTTTATTTCAGAAGATAACCTTTTTGTGATATCTTTCCCTGTACGGAAGTTTGTTGAGCATATCCTGTGATAATTAGCATCCGCAGCATGTAGATCTGAAATAGTAGTGTTGACTCTTCCTATGACACTCAGTCCCTATTCATCGTTTCTATCATAACAAACCTTTATGATATTTTCCTTGAACTCTATTGAGCGAACAATTATTACTTCTGACTTAAGCCCATCGGTATGATGAGGATCTGAAATTGCTTTCCCCCCACATGAAATGCACACTGTTGGATTTCTTACATGAGAATCAGATGACCGAAATTTAATGTCTGCAGTTGTTCTTAAATCGTCCTCATTTCTCTTCCTCTTCTTATGAACTTCAACCTTCTATTATAACAAAAGTCTTCTCTACTAACTTTATTAACCTTTTTATCTGAGTGAACACTAATAGACACACTTCTTTCACTAGCAGCACTGAAAATCGCTTCGATACCCTTTTCACCTAATGCCACAATTGGCTTGCTATTATTCAAAAATTCTTTGCATAAGTACACTGATCTGCCTCATCACTGACTGGCTCCCTAGTTGGACTTCACATTAATTCAGAATTACACCTGAAACAAAAACAAATATATCTTTACTTATTTAATAACTTCAAGGAAGCATGTAGCTACTATATATAAAAGGTACAAAAAAACTAAAAGCAGTTTAAACTAAAATTTATATTTTATTAAAAACTGGTAGATTATATGATAAATCAGATAGCTAATTTGCATAGCTGTATGTAATAGTGATTTTTTAGCCCTCGATTGTGGCTAAGTGGTTGGCTATAGGCAAAATTCGTTAAGGTCTTTACTTGTAAATGGTATAAGGAATCATATTTAACAGAAATATTTTTTGATACGATTGTTCACTCATGAGATATTTGGAGAAACACTTTTTTTGCCACCATTTTTCCAAGATTGTTGACTTTTCCCAAGGAATTTGATGGTGGACTTTTATAATATATTAACTTAAACCTTTTCTGACATTATAGTACAAGAATAATTTGTGTTGCAATTATTTCCTTGTCAGACCATTATTTTTAGTTAATTGATCCTACTATCATTTGAAGTCCCGTTTCATAACCGTTCAAAATTCTTGCAGGCTTGTTTTTCAGTTTATTTTCCTCCAACGTTCTTGCCAGAAACTTGAAATAGTCACCAACTTCTTTTACGTTCATCCCCTCCGTTCAAGTCCGAGAAATACCCTGAGTTTCCGCTTGCTTAATTCTGGATTTCTTCGGAGAAAATAAGACAACCATACTCTTCTTGCAATATTTTTTCTTGGCGAATTATATGAGTCACTTTTAAGTATCCAGCCAAATTAAACGCAACTTCCCTTACATTTATTTTTGTTAGTGCGAAGCCTATTGCCTGAAGTTTTAATATGTGCTGCACTAGTTTCTTTTCAGCCTCTGCACCAAGCTGTGAAGACTGTCCTAAGGCACGTTTTCCGAAATCATTATTTTTTATTCGAGACCTTTAAGTTTTCTCTGGAATATTAAATTCTCTGCTTGCTGCTCTCAAAGCAACCGTTTTTCCAGCTTTACTTGTTCAGCAGACTGAAGCTGTTACTCATTCCATGAAGCATGATTTGAAATTTGTTTGTAAACGTTGGGCATTTTGTTTCTGAAAAAAAGGCTGACATTAGGTATAAATTAAATATACAAAGTGTGTACATCATTTCCCTTACCTATGACAGTGCCTCGGCACCTCTCCTACACACACTAGTCGGCTATTTCTCCTAAAACCATAGGAGAGATGAAGCACCCCATCTCTCGTGACAAATATGACTGAACGTGCCAGAAATCGGTTGTCGCTAACGGCCACCAAAATTACTTAAAGTACAGAAACGCTTCATTCAGTATATTTAAGAAAAGCATGCAAAGTAAAATTATTACAAGTGTGGTGTTAAAATTTATACACTCACATCTTCAGAATTTGTATTAAAACCCTAAATATTTTATAAACAAGGCAACATAAATTGAAGGGAATTTCCTACCACGTGCTACCAACGGTCCGTTTCAATCTGAACTGGTAAGTGGTGTTGCGCTCTTAGCTGAAAAAGCAAGAACTAAGGTTCGGCAACTCTCCTACCCGCGTCGTCTCTCCTAGGTTTACATTAATTAAAAAGTGAAAACCTTACAAAACATTTAAGTTTTCCCTCTTTTCATTATGTTTTAAATATGAGTGGAATTCCATAAAATATCTACTCTACCTGAGCCCTTTTGTTTATACTAGACAACAATTCACTCATATATTGACATTTAAATCTTAATTATGAAGTCAATGTACTAGATTCTAACACTATGAGCTTTAGAGGTACAAAACCTTAACTCAAGGGTTAGCGCATCTGCCTACCTAATTCAAGGTGGCGAATTTGATTTCTGTTATGGCCGAAATCATTTTGTCATTGGTGAAATTGAGGCTTTTCTTTTCATATCGTTAAATTAACGGTAGGGGGATCCGATGTTGTGTTTATTCTGAAATTAGGCTAGTTAAATAATTAGCTTGAGAAGTGGCCAACCAAATATTGATGGTGGCCTAAATTTTTCAGCTTCTTTAGTGTCTTATTTGCTATAGGTTTTTTTATAAAACAGTTTGCATGAAAGACAATGTTTGCAAGAACATTTAAAGTAGTTCAATACATCTAGAAATGATGTTTTTGATCAGTTAACTGAGTAAATATAATAGGACGTGACTTGAACTTATTTATCTCAAGGATATTAGAGTCAAAAAGGGTAGATGGTAGAAAACGTAAATAAAACAAGTTTACTGGCCGGAGTTACTTCCATCCGATAAACTGCTGTAAAATCATATATATATATATATATTTATTTCGCTAGGTACTAATAATATAACTATTATAAAATATCAAAAAACATTCACATGGATGATTGCATTGTATCATCGTCAGTTTCACAATAGACTGGACCTCTGTCCAATGCGGTGGAAGTTGTTTACTCATGCGTTCATCGCAGTGGCTCTACCATGTTATTTCTTATGTTGTTTTGAGGACATTTTCTCTAAATCAGTGGTACCCAACCTGGGGTACGCCAAGACAGATTAGAGGGCATGTATGCATAATGTAATGATAAACAGTGAATAATCAGGGACAGGTTTAGGGTTACCACAAGACACCCGGAATTAGAGTCATCAGGTATGGGAGTGATAGTTTATCTCTATTTCCTTTATGTTGTTACACCCTCTCTATCTACCTCGTAGTAATAGGCCACTATAAAAAATACTACAAGGAAAAAAGGATATAATCTAATGGACATGAAATAATAAATAAGAAAGCAAGCGCAGTGAGAATTAAAAGTAAATAGCAATTTAATTTTATCAAAATAGCAGACAATAAATAAGGTGGCCTTGACCATCCTAGTAGCAAAAATGGAAAACAATGACCACTGGAGAACATAATAATTATCTTTACCATTCTGAGTCTATTTTAACTCTTTCAGAATAAACAAAATAAATCATAATAATATCAGTTGTAAAAGGCTTTATGAGCCAATCTAAATAGATACGAAGGTGTCCAGACAATACGGACTGAATAAACATAATGACTTTCTCTAGACAACTTAAGGAGTAAGCCAAACAGCTTTACTGTTAATGTCATGAGTGAATCTAACATTATGCTAACAGAAAATACATCAGTACTATACACAAATATACAATAGACTTTACAAATGACGTTACATAACACGTGAGTTATCCATATAAAACCTAATGATATCTCACACGGGACTGTTTGAACCGTCATCAATTGAACACGAACTAAGATTAACTATTGATTTGGGATTGATGAACGTTTGAGAATAAACAATGAACAGTCCAATTTACTTTAGACAATTATTTGAATACAATGGAAAACCAAATAAGCAATATTGTAGATTGGTCAATTCCTTTAAGAATCTAACACGACTACACAACAACAACACTATCATCACATAACCCCGTTAATATCCAAAATAATACTATTAGGTTCAACTGTTAAAGTTCCAAAACCCTAGCGACGAATATTTACATAGTGTGATAACTTCCCTTTCACAGAGTCCATTGTTCCAGGATATCGTCTCCAGACGATATAGAACAATTAGCACCGTCCGTCCAACATGGTGACGAGTTTTGAAGTTTCACAATATGATAGCGGAGATCCATCTCGATGCTGGCAGATTCAAAAGTCGTTGGTTTATGTATTACACAGAGGTCCGTCCCTCATGGTGACGGGTTCAAAAAGTCATTGGCTTATGTATTATACAGAGGTCCATCCCTCATGGTGACGGGTTCAAAAGTCATTGATTTATATATTATACAGAGGTCCGGCCCTCATGGTGACGGGTTCAAAAGTCGTTGTTATTTTGCCAAATTACATGTTTTATAGTGATCTAACTGCGTAGGCACAAAAGGGGGGAAAGTTCACTACTTGGTCGGTGACGTGAAGGAGGTGGTGATCACGCCATCTTCTTGGGTCATCCAGCTTGAAGGTCTCTGGTTGGTCACGCCGCTCCAGCAGGCGGTTACTTGCATTGTATTTTGAATCTTCTCTGATTGATTGGTCAGTGACGTCAGAGGCTGGTAGACGATTGTAGAGATTATCCGGAAGATGTCAGCTACGTCTATTTCCACCTCACTCATGATTAGTAGAAATGCGTTCGTCAGTTACTTTCGTGTCGGTCCGGTATTCACATCTCGTGCGGATGCACTCGGCAAAGTTGCCCCACTCGCCGATTTAGGACGTTTTGCAACCAGCTAAGTTTCTTGGTTGTCCAGGCCAGCATATCAGAGAGTACGTACGCTAACAGAATTACTTGTAGAAGTTGAAAGGGGATTGTATAAAAAGATATTGTTTTTATATGCCTTGGTTATATTAGGAACTACAATAGAGAAGCTTACTATTTTAGGTGAATTGACTATTTACAGACGTTTCTAGGAGCGGGTAGTATTCATCAGATGATATTTTCTTGGAGCGGGTAGTATGACTACGTATGACAGTTTAGCAGCATCGGGTAGGGGTGGGGCTTAGATGTAACATTACACCCTTGTAACGTTACAATGTGATTCTTATCTCTGTGGCTAGTTTAATTTTGGGGATACAGAGCTGAAGAGAAATAATATCTGGAGCTACGCAAACAAAAATGTTTAGTACCACTGATCTAAATTAACCTAAATATATAATTATACTTTCACTGCCTCTCACTACTTGGTCGTATTATACCCATAGTTATATATTAGTTAGATGTAAATACCCAGCATTGCTTGGGTGGACCAGTGACGTGAAGGTTCAGCAGATGTGTTGTAAATGGTCAGCTGGTGTGTCGCGAATGGTCAGTAGATGTGTTGCGAATTGTCAGCGACTGTCACGAAGGATCAGCAGGTGTGTTGCGAATTGTCAGCAGGTGCCAGGAAGGGTCAGCAGTTGTGTTGCGAATTATCAGCGGGTGCCACGAAGGGTCAGCAGGTGTATCACAAAGGGCCAGCAGGTATGTTGCGAATAGTCAGCGGGTGCCACGAAGGGTCAGCAGGTGTGTCACGAATGGTCAGTGGGTGTTGCAAAGGGTCAGCATGTGTGTCGCAAAGATTTAGTGGGTGTCGCGCAGGGTAAGTATGTGTGCCGCGGGAGTTTGGAATAAAATCGAAAAGAAGTGAGAAAAAAATTGGGGGATAAAAATAAGTTATTTGAGATCCATGATCAACATCATTTTTAAAAATATCAATACAAATGTTAGTATTTTAGCTATCAAACTTTTAAATGCAATCTGGATACTCGTTATTTTAATGATAAAGTTTCTCCTTAAGAAAAATTATGGTGTGCTTTAACCATTATTTTAAAGCCTTGTTCAGTGATCCGTGAGTTTAAAGGTTTTAAAATCGTTGTAAAAAGATTTAAATTTCCTCTTGATGGTAAACTCCGATATAAATCAAATAAATACTTTATTAAAAAGCACAGATTGAAGGTGAACAATATTAGATAACTTTTTAACATCACAAACCGATATTTAAGCAGATGATATAGCATTACTGGCCAGAACTGAAGAAGAGATACAGGAAATAATGGACTGGCTGGTGAAGATCGGTAGAAGATACGGCCTGAAGACCAAGATTGAGAAGTCAAAAGTGATGATGATTCCAAAAAATGAAGAGCTGCTTAGAATCAAAACTGGGAACCAGGAGTTGTAAAACATAGAGAAGTTCAAGTATCTGGGAAGTCTGCTGACAAAGAATGAATACTGCACCAAGGACATTTGGAGCATTGCGTTGTAAAGAGCAAAAACTTGGCCTCTCAGGAAGATGGAAAAGAAATACTCGGAAAGTTTTGATATGTAGTAATGGAGAATATTTGAGAATATCAGGTGGATAGACAGGGTGACAAATGAAGAAGTCATAAGAAGAGCGGGTGGGACTAGAACCATTTTGGATGTTATTCTTCAGTGCAAAGCAAATTGAATCGGACACATCCTTAGGAGGAACTATCTTCTACACGACGTCATAGAAGAAAAGATTGAGGAAAAAAGCAGCTTAAGAAGGAGGAGGCTTAGGACAAAGACCATTGGAGGTCTAAATTTATTGACAAAATTAATGGACCTTTCATAAGACAGAACACCTAATAATAATGTCAAGTTTAAAATTTATTAGTTAATGGGCTTTAAAGCTACCCGCACCATTATTAAAAATGATCAATATCATCAGGCAATAAAATTATATGATTTAAAAAATACATCCAAGTTGCTCATCATGAGCTCTCACTTAGCACAAATGCAAATTTAAGCTTTCAAAGTGTCTTGGTTATGAAGTTACCCCACTCCAGAGTTCACGTGGTTTGAGGAGCTATTATTGAAAAACATGGTAAATTAAAAGAAAACACGCCAGAGGAAAACACACTAAGATTTTCTTAAGTACGCGATCCTTAACAAATTTCAGGTTGCTATTTATCTTGGTTCTAGAGATACCCACGCAAGTGGTAATGCATTCTAAGATGTAAGACTCACAATATGTGAGTGTCAAAGAACTATCTGTAAGCACATTCTCTAAGTAGGGCCTATATATATGCCAAGTTTTAAAATTCTAGGTATTTATGTTTTGGAGCTAGCCACACCACTGGACACGTGGTTCAATAGGTCAAATTGGTAACACACATAAATACATCTATATCTTAATATGGTGCCTTGGAACCTTTGAACTACAGTTCTGGAACTCAGAAATCAAAAATATATATATATTTAAACAATTCTCATCGGCTTGTGTGCTTAATGAAACCATAGGATGTGCTTTTTTGGCGAATTTTTTTATACTTTTACATATATTATTGGGCTAGCGCCATAAACCACGTGATCAGTGGTGTCAATAGCAAACCAACCAACCTCGGAAAACCAGACGAGACTAACTTTTTTTCTCCGTCCCCACTGATGTGAGTTACTATGAACCTCAATCAGATTTAGAACAGGAATAACTTTACCTGACATTTATAAAATTACTAAATTTCAGTAAAATCCAAACCATATTATGTTTCACCGATCTAACTTTTGACCAATGGTACCACCAAATTTATATCTATTATGGTTTATGATTAGTTTTAAATTTTATTTCTATAGTAATCAGACTATATTCATTCAACTGATATAATCTTAAAGAGATACACCTATGTAGACGAGTCTAAATCATTAAATTTCTAATTGCTATATTTTATTTTAACTTTTAATTTAAAGCAAACTATTTAAACTATTACGTTGAACACATGTTTTGCATGTACATGTTATTATAATTCTTAGACCTATCTATTCATCTTCTGTGAAATTGCTTAGTGACTTGAACGATCAAAGTTGGCTCTCCACAGTTTTTAAACTCAATGATTACATAAATTATAATTATTGATAGAATAATAATTTTGTTTTCAAAACTACACGGCTCATCAACCACTTTGATTGGCAGTTCCATAAGCGTAAATACGTCTCTTTGATCAAGACTGTAACTCTGACAGTTTAACTTTGGGAGGGTCCGATGAATGCTTTAGAATATTATAGATTTGGTTGAAATCAATAGTTCAAAAGTTATGAGGTGAGCACACTCATACACTCACATGGCCGTTACATTTATTCTAGTCTTAGATAAAAGCTAAACTACTGTATAGCAATAATTAATAAAGATGTCGGTTAATATTATTTATTTCACCACGTATCCATATCCATTTGGGCTATACGCCTATGTACAAGAACTTTAATGAGTTAGGCACGAAGAAGGTTGAATTAGAAGAAGTGCACCTTAATTTACGTGGAGAGATACTTTAGAATAGTTTTTATAAAAACACCTAATTGTACCCGATTGGGATCCAAACCTCAATCTCCCTGTCATCGGCAGTCCACTCTACTGCTAGAGTGACATCTTAGACCATGCGGCCACCGAAAGAGGTTAAAATATATTAATGGCGCCTTACTGTCGTAAACGCATTCATACACACTACTATACCTACTATACCTTACTAGTTAAAGTGTTTCTAGGAATATGTTTTAGATCTCAATTTTATCAGACTGTAACTTTTACAATGTTAGGGCTGCCAACATAGCGATACTGAAACGAGCACTGCGGCAACGGTTGTGATTTCTGCAGGTTCACCAACTAAACTTTAATCAAATAACATACCTTTTCTCCTAGCTTCATTGCATTAGCGTTTCTTTAATGAAATATCAGCAAGGAAATTAAACCTTTGCTGTAAACTTTGTTCCTTTAAAGGTGAAGGATTTGAAGTGGAGCTTGAGATTATTTCTTGAGGACACCACCTACGTAGAGGGTAAGTTACTCACACTGCAGTATTACTTACGGAAATTTAGGTTTTAATGATTCTTAATCGTTAGCAAATCCAATATTATTTTAAAATATTCTCGTGTGACTTAATTAAAAAATTAGTTTATCTGTTTGAAGGAGGCTAGATATAAGGGGTTTTTCTAAGCTCTCTGTCCAAAAATAAACTACAACATATGTCGGCGGAAATAAACAAAAAACACTTGTAAAAAATATTTGGAAATGTCATCTTGAATTACTAAATGAAAGTTGGAAGGGAGACATGAGAACGCCAAGATTACGCAACTATAAGTACGTACGTGTACAAGAAGTTGCATAACATTAGGTGGGTACATCACAGCAGACTCGGCCACAACTGAATCTGTCGATTGCATTTGACGCTGGCTACCCCCTCCAGACACGTTGCTCGCGGTCGAGCACTTCTGCCCACCTGATGATATACAACTTGCTGTACACTTACGTACTTATAGTTGCGTACTCTTGGCGCTGTTGCGTCTAACTTCCAACTTTCATTTAGTAGTGCAAGATGATTTTTCTGGGTAAGTTTATACTGGGATATTCTGTGTCTTTCTGACCAAGGATGTTATGGTTTAAGTTTGGGCAGAGAGCTTAGAAACATCTTGTATATTTGTAAGTACTTACCTTGATCTGAAAACTGCGACATTTTGAGTGGGTGGCCTTTGTAACATTATAATGAAATTTAAACTGTATTTTTTTCAAAACATTTTATTATTTAGTGAACTCATAGTTGGTGCATTGTCTTACACCCATGACGCTAATCTAGAAGACCAGGTTAAAAACTTGACCTAGTGTAGTTGAGATATTGAAGAGATTTTCTACAATGGTGGTTTTAAGTTTTCTTGCCAGTTAAGCTGTGGCGTAGTCTACAAACTTATATTTCCATACCTGTCCCCTTGAGTCGAAGATGCAAGAATATGTGGCTATATTATAATAGAGTCTTACAATAAAATGTAGGTATTACATTACAGTTTAATATTAAAATGTTGGATTGAGCCTCACAACCCGTCTGAGCTATCCACATATTTACTCTAATGTGGTTGGTATGAGGGAAGCTAAATGTAAAGTAGGTGTACCAGCATTTGTGGAGAGAGGCTGGGAAAATATTTAGGAAATAACACCCTGAGTACCCTGGTTTCGACCCAAAACTTAACATCACTGGCCAAACTCTCTGTTCTGAGAGTGACGCTTTATTCATTGCGAACACTGGTATAGATAAATACAATTAGAAAGTTATGATTACCTGTAGAGAATGGAGCTATGTAGACAACACAACTATGAATACCTGTAGAGAATGGAGCTATGTAGACAACACAACTATGAATACCTGAAGAGAATGGAGCCGTGTAGACAACACAACTATAACTATCTGTAGAGAATGGAGCCATGTAGACAACACAACTATGAATACCTGTAGAGAATGGGGCTATGTATACAACACAACTATGAATACCTGTAGAGAATTGGGCCATGCAAGCAAAACCAAATATAAATACCTGTAGAGAATTGAGCCATACAGAAAAGACAACTATTAATACCTGTAGAGAATTGGGCTATGTAAAAAAGACAAATGTAAATACCTGTAGAGAATTGGGCCATGCAAACAACACAAATATAAATACCTCTAGAGAATTGGGACATACGAAAAATTAGGCCTAAATATATTTTATTACGAGCAGATATATTTATCTGGGTCTAAGCTTTATTGTTTTTGTTACGTAATTTTTACTTGGGAATTCTTAGCGTGCACGCACTGACTAGACTAATCATATCAGCACATGTCTTTCAAATTAATTTAATTTTAGAAAATATACAACTTGGTCTCACGGTAGACAATTAATTCATAGCTGGGAAAGTGAAAGCCCCAAATTATACAATTATACATCTTTCGACCACCTAGGTAAATGAGCCCGGAACCTATGTTTTGTGCCGTGGCTTCAAACAAAATAGCCACTTACCTCTGCCACCTTACATGATCCAACAGCACTTACCCCAGTTTACCGGCGCCCTAACTACGGAAACTCGACGCTCGCCGGTACGAAGCATTGCACACCGATTGAGTTCAACAAGTAAACAATAACTAAGTTCTCGAGTGATATCTGAACATTGTGCGCCTATTCAATCCCCAAAGTTTTGGACGCTACGCAGGTGCAAGCTTGTGGGAAAGAGCGACGAGTTTAATCACGTGTGTCTCCCTTGTGGTTAACCTCCCGACGTTGTGCGCAGGCGTCGCCGAGAGAACCATGCTCTGACTCGCTGAGAATGACTTCATAGGTCTTGTAGTTTCTCCCCACCTATTTTCCCCGCTGTTTGAACTGAGATAAAAGCTAGTACTCAGAAAGGAACATCACTCTTTGATGCCAATAGGAATTAAAGACTAATTGCATTATCAGGTAAGCCAATGTTAAATTTGGAGAAGTTTATTATTTATTTTTTATGGAAAACTAGGCAGCTTATATCCCGCCGATATAATGTAGGGTTTAAACTTTGTTATTCTTTCGACGTATTTAATTATTTTTATTTTATATTTAATTTATATTAATCTTGTTTATAAAACCATCGTAATGAAATATTTAACTGTTTTAGATCCGAGTTTGAATGACTAACTTTCAATTATATATTAATTAATTTTATCTTTGAATGAAATCTCATATTGTAAATATTTTCCTTTAAATTAATTATGGTAGCGTGTCTAAGAGTAACATTGGATGTTTTTGGTTATATTCAGTAGGTCTTTGTGAACTGTTAGCATTATACTGATATATTGGTCGAAAGAACAGAAAGAACTTAATTAGTTTCACTTCGTAGTTTGATGATTGGATATAATTTTTATTATGATCAACTATAGATCTAGGAGTATTATTATGAGCAAAACCTTATTATGTTTCATTATTTAAGAATGTTTTACTATCATAATTAGGTTAGTAGTTTACTCTTTCAATAATTTTGTTTATGATCCACTTTAGATTTTGGAGTATTATTATGAGCAAAACCTTACTATGTTTCATTATAAAAGAATGTTTTACTATCTTGGTAATGTTAAATATTTACACTATTAAGACGGGCTTATTAAGATTCTCATACTGTTTTCATTTGAAGGGCCTAGTTCATAAATGTAGGTGATGGGTTGTAATTATTCTAGCTTATAATATTGCTTATTGTTCACTAAGATTTGCTATGCTTTCATTGAGATTGAAAACGTTTTATAACGGTTTGAATAGGCCATATTTATATAAATGTGGAATAGAACAGCAAATTATTTATAAATATCTTCCTCATAAGTAATATAAAGGCTTCGGATGTGGGAAACAATGAGAGTCCCTGAAACCTCGTTTGAAGGAAAAGTATGATTAAAATTGAAAACGCAATACTGTCACTAATTTCATTAATTAAAGTAATGTTATTATACATATTTATAGTAAAATATGTTATAAACTAACACGCACTATTATTCTGATTTAAAAACAACGATATCTTAAACTGAATGATTAACAAAGTATTAAGTATATTAGGGGAAAAGGATGAGTGTGCCACTTAATTTATGAAAAAACGATGAGTCCTCTAAAATGCAACACAATTTATTGATTATCTTAAATTACACGAAGTATAGAACTTTTTAATTACTTTTATTATTCTTACTATTATTAATAATTAATGATGTTCATATAAATACATTTTTCACAAGTTCATGATGAGAGCCATCGAAAACAACAAATTTCTCGACCAATCTAGACTACTACCAAAAAACATAAATAAATCTCTTCTAATTATTAATGAATGACTTTTAATTACTATTATTTTAATGATCAGATCACTGGTCTATTATTTACTGACTAACGTTATTCCATGACATCATCATCAACCTAAAAAAGTACAAAAACCTGTAGAATAACTTCTAATTTTTAGTCAAAATGTGTGTGTGTATGTGTGTGTGTGTGTGTGTGTGTGTGTGTGTGTGTGTGTGTGTAGCAATTGTGTGTGTAGCAATACAATTTTAATAAAGACTAAATTAGTTAATAGAGTATTAGACTAAGTTATATTAGTTTGAATATTCAGTAGAAATTCGAGTACATCTGAATATAAGTATTCTCGTCCAGTTAAGAGATGTGATTAGAGGTAGTAAATCAGGCCATCAGAGAAAGCTTGAGCTTCTTTGCATACAAACTTTCTCAGTTCCTGTAAGTCCTTAAGCTTCTCCTTTAAAATTGTCAATTTTCCATTTTTTGACAGGTCAGGCTGCTAAACATTGTCGATTCAAAGAATTTACATCGATTTCACGTTGTTCTTTCTTGTCTTCTTTGTGACATCTGTTTTAAATCAGTTAGCATTATACGTGTCGCGATGTGATACCAAGTTTGGTACTTCCCCCAGTACTTGAAGTTATTTTACTGGCCTGGCTTAAAATGGACAATTAACCTTAAACAATGAATGTTCAAACTCGATCACTTTATAACGACTTGGTTTTGTTGAGTTCCAAATTACATCTGCCCACTCAGAAGGAGTTTCAATGACTTCTTTTTGATTAATTTATTCCATATCGAGGTCGCGTTCCAGGTAAGAATGGCCACGTATGGGAAATATGATCTTAACATTGTGAACAACATTGTTCAAGAAACAAATCAGTGTATAATTTTTTACTCTGACCCCGCAAGAATCTCAAAAAATTATTAATTCTCTCACTTCGGAGTCAAGTACATGAAAAATAAAATTATACAATATTGACATCACCTCATCAGATCCTTTTTTGGCTATAGTTTGATCATGCAGATAAAAATCAGCTTCTTGTGTTGATCAGGTACGAAGATTAAATATATAATAGGAAAGCTGCTGTTTATAATGGACATAATTTGTAGTCAATTTTGGTGTATTCAAGTTTTTTTGTAGTCCATACAGATCACATCAACAATTTTAGACTTCTGTGAATAAAGCCTAGATTTTTTTTCGCAACTATAAAAAGTATTTACCAAGTGCAATTAATGTTGTGTATTAAGACTTTTGATCTCAATACGCAATGTATTCATTTCACTTTCTTTTTGTGGGTTTTTTATTTGCTTTTTTAATCGAAGGTTATTGACTTTATAGCCTACATATCACAACTGCTGCAAGTATAACTTCTGGGGTATTCCAAACCAATAATATTATATTTTGTAATGCATATATATCAATAAGAACTTTATGATACCTGAGTATTTGGATACTTCTCTTTAAACATGTTGTGAAGTTTTTTTATGTTTAATTATTCGGGTAGTGATATTCTTTTAGTGTCATGTAAACTGTAAGTTAATGTGATTTTCGACCTTTCAGTGATTGGGTATGAGTATGGTCATTTTAATAGACTCGTTTGAAAGTTTATTATGGCTTCCTCGAGCATCTTTTGTTGCTACACCATTACTTGTTAACATGGATTGTAATGTTTGAACACTCCTGGAGTTATTCCGTGCAAAGAAATAAATGCTTACAACAAACCGGCACTTCTGTCAGTTTTTCATCTCTAACAATCCTAACCATTTAGGAGCAGGAATAATTAAGAAAGTCAGGAACAATATTATTTCTGTTTCTACGTCTTGAAATACTTGAACACGCTAGTAAGCCTCCAAGGTATGAGTTTTGATCATTATAATAATCTTTCATTGAATTAAATTTTCCAACTATAGCCTTTCTTTCATCTACCAGGATATTCTCAAACCATTTCAGTCGAGTACAGTGACGAGAGGGTTCCAACTCGTCTGTTTGGTCTGTATGTACCAGCAGATATTTATTTCCATAACTTAACCTACCCTATTTTCATAAGTATTTCAGCTGTATATTTATCGTGGGCTCACCGTGCTTCACAGTTACTTTGAAAATTAATAAACCACAATCTTAAACCAAACTAAGAACCGCTGTACATAACTAGCATAACACAGTGTTGCCAATAATAAAGTATTGAGCTCTCATAATTTCTCCCTCAAACTAGATGGACCATAATGGTTCTTTCATAAAACAAGAATTAAATAATTGCACATCTCTCTGGACTATTATAGTTCTAAACATTTGCTCTTTTACCGGTAAAAAGTTTCTTAGATCATCTAACAGAAGGTGTCAACCTCGGTGTTCTTAGGGTAAAGTTCTCACCTCAGGACCCGATGTTCGTGGGTTCAAACCCAGCAGGGATCGATGGATGTTTCTTGAGCGGTAACAGTCTGTAGCACAACTTCCTTCAGAGGGGAAGTAAAACCGGCCGTCCTCTGTCAATTGTGGCGTATAAAATAACACTGGAAAATATGTAAAAATACCTTTCTCGCCAATATTGGAAGACCCTTTAGCTCTTGCTCATAGAAATTCTCGAATTCTGATACCAGTAAGTTCAGAAAGTGCATATTAAATACATCAAACAAAATATGCATAATAAATCCAATGTAACAAATGGCGTTACCTAGCACTAAATATTCAATTTTTGGACTCTCATTATCTATCCCACAACCCTTCATATTACATGCTCCTAGTTGTCATTATTTAGAATGTTTTCTAAAATGTTAGTTAATGCTATTCAAGCAAAACCATGTCATAGATATCTTAACCTAAACAGGAAATTAAGGATATCCCTTGCTAGTGTATGGCTTAACTACCGATATCAAATTAACTTAGTTCCTAATTATGCCTATAATAACAGCACACGAGCTATTTTCTAAATCTATTCTTTCTTCAGAAAAATATAACTAACATAACCAATAACTCTTCATTAACTTTTGATTTGAATTGTATTATATTTTTATTTATTGTATATAATATGTAATTAATGAACCGAATAATAATTTCGGCAAAAGTGTTTCTAGCTAAATTATCTAGAACATTGACATCACCAAGCCCCCAGCAGTTCATTCTCTACATCTTCAAGCCCCCTAAAGTTCATTCTCTACATGACCAAGCCCCCTATCAGTTCATTCTCTACATCTTCAAGCCCCCTAAAGTTCATTCTCTACATGACCAAGCCCCCTATCAGTTAAGTATCTACATTTTAAAGCCCCAACAGTTAATTCTCTACATCGCCAAGCCCCCTAGCAGGTCATTATCTACATCTCGAGGCCTCCTAGCAGTTCATTCTTTACATGACCAAGCCCCCTAGCAGTTCATTCTCTTCATGAACAAGCCCCCTAGCAGTTCATTCTCTACATGACCAGGCCCCCTCGCAGTTCATTCTCTATATCACCAAGACCCCTAACCATTCATTCTCTACATCACCAGGCCCTCTAGCAGTTCATTCTATACATCACCAAGCCCCCTAGCAGTTCATTCTATACACCATCAAGCCCCCTAGCAGTTCATTCTATACATCACCAAGCCCTCTAGCAGTTCATTCTATACATCACCAAGCCCCCTAGCAGTTCATTCTTTTCACGAACAAGCCCCAGAGCAGTTCATTCTCTACATCACCAGGCCCTCTAGCAGTTCATTCTATACATCACCAAGCCCCCTAGCAGTTCATTCTCTACATCACCAATCCCCCTAGCAGTTCATTCTATACATCACCAAGCCCCTTAGCAGTTCATTCTATACATCACCAAGCCCTCTAGCAGTTCATTCTATACATCACCAAGCCCCCTAGCAGTTCATTCTCTACATCACCAAGCCCCCGAGCAGTTCATTCTCTACATCACCAAGCCCCCGAGCAGTTCATTCTCTACATGAACAAGCCCCCAAGCATTTCTTTCTCTACATCACCAAGCCCCCTAGCAGTTCATCCTCTACATGACCAGGCCCCCTAGGAGTTCATTCTCTACATCACCAAGCCCCCGAGCAGTTCATTCTCTACATGAACAAGCCCACGAGCATTTCTTTCTCTACATCACCAAGCCCCCTAGCAGTTCATTCTCTACATGACCAAGCCCCCTAGCAGTTCATTCTCTTCATGAACAAGCCCCCTAGCAGTTAATTCTCTACATGAACAAGCCCCCTAGCAGTTCATTCTCTACATCACCAAGCCCCCTAGCAGTTAATTCTCTATATGAACAAGCCCCCTAGCAGTTCATTCTCTACATGACCAAGCCCCCTAGTAGTTCATTCTCTACATGACCAAGCCCCCTAGCAGTTCATTCTCTACATGACCAAGCCCCCTAGCAGTTCATTCTCTACATGACCAAGCCCCCTAGCAGTTCATTCTCTACACGACCAAGCCCCCTCGCAGTTCATTCTCACTGTGAAATGGGAAATCCAATTTCACCAATGATAACTTTTTACCATGCGAGGAATCGAGCTTAGGACTTTTAATTCAGTAGAAGGAGTTGCTACTGAATGAGCTTAGGTGTCATTCAAATTTAATTATAAATTAAAAGTAAAGGTGTTTTAAAATTTTTGTGTTTATATTTCACTTAAACATTCACATATGTACGATACTTTCTAGTAGTTTAGTGGCTGGGGATGACGATTTCATGACTAGGAAACACTGGTTGGTTATCATGCGATAGCAAAGTATTGATGAATTGTTCTTGTGTGATGGTTCATCCTATTAGTAATACTTACTTCGGCCATGGGAGGAGAGCATGGAGCTTCAGATGGCGACGATCTTCTTTTGATCGATTCTGATTTGAATCCCGGATGGGTTTAAAGTTAATACAAGATGGTTATTAAATTAGAATTGTGCGAAAGGAATATATCTTATCCCCTAGTCTTGTTACCCTCTCAGGTTGTACGCCTTCATATTAATCAGAACAATGTGCTAGGAATGATAAAGGTATATTTTGAATAAATGTACCCACATTTGCATGGATGTATAGTTCGAAACCAGTCAGGAAAAACACCTTCAATACACCCGGCTTGTATTCTAGCCCTAACATCCTCCTTCACAATAAACGTAACCAAATGATGCCTTATTTTTAGATCTTCTGATTGGTGTTAAATATCCTAGAAGATAAATATATTATTACGATAGTTTGAAAGGAATTAGACCCGCCTCGGTGGCGTGATTAGCTACCACGCTAGTTTAGTGTTGAGCTAGACTACCGAGGACGGGTAGATCGAGGTTATAATCTCGCTCGAGTGAACTGGGGGTGGTTTTTCCTTAATGGTTTTCCACTCTCCCTCCACGCAAATGCGGGTTTATATCTTCTTTATTCAATCTTCCAAATTCCTAACCCATTAGTGTAAATAGTACATAAGCGTATAACCCGAACGGTTAGTAAGACGTGGTGGTAAGTATTGAAAGGAATTTGAATACTAGAAGTAGGATTTGATCATGCCAGCTGAAGGTTCGCCCTTGATCCAAAAGTTGGTTTATTGCCCACCAAATGATATTGTAAGGCTCCTACTACACCACCTTGCTATTTTCAGGCGTTAAACCGAGTTTATTGCCATGCGGGGCTACGCCGCCGAGACGCAATTAAACGGACTGTCTGTATTCCATTTTGGAGTGACGCTACCTACGGTCGAGTTTTCATAGGAAGGGCCTTATCTGACAGCTAGGAGTTACTCGATCTACTTTAATGTATTCATACGTATGATTATTTTATATAAATTTGTCACTTTTAATAGATATTATCCGGTGACCTGGTGGTCTAGGGGTAGTGTGTCAGACTTCTGTGCTGGGGGTCCGGGGTTCAATCCTCGGTCCCGGCACAGATTTGTCTGATTGCCAAACCCTTCCTTCACCTATGACAACACGTGTATTAATCACAACTTGTGAATGTGAGGAATGCCAGGCCTCCACCGTGGTTCGGATTCCACGTTAAACTGTAGGTCCTCCATTTCATCTCACAATCACCCTACCATTGCACATTAGCGTAAGTGCGTATAACCCGAACGGGTAGTAAGACGCGGTGCTAATAATAATAATAATAATAATAATAATAGATATTATCAATAATTACATATAAAATAACATTAGATTAATAAAACATTAATCTTTTTTTATATTTAGCATCACGTCTTACTACCCGTAAAATGTTATTAATCTTGGTTGCCAAAATTATATTTGTTTTTTATACAATGCCTTTCTTATTTGTTTTTTTATACAATGCCTTTCATATTAAACTTGAATTGTTTCAATGCAGAAGACTACCAACTTATGGGTATATCAAGTAGAATAGTGTCTTAGTGCTCTTGACTACGTCTATAGTATTGTACCTTTTTTATATCTAAATCTACTTTGACAAATTAAAACAATATTTTTGAAAACTCCTAGCTATTTGCTGATTGTGTTAGTGCTTATGATGCTTCAAAACTGCCAATCCAATAAAAAATACTTAAGTGCAAGATGTTTACCTTCAAGCAGGACACCCGCCTCGGTGGCGTAGTTGGCTAACGCGCCAGTCGTGTTGAGCTCGACCGCCGAGGACGGGGAGATCGAGGTTCGAATCTCGGTCGGGTGAACTGGGGGTGGTTTTTCCTAAATGGTTTTCCACTCTCCCTCCACGCAAATGCGGGTTCACTTCCTCTAAATTCAACCCTCCCAATTCCTAATCCATTAGAGTAATTAGTACTTAAGCGTATAACCCGAACGGGTAGTAAGACGCGGTGCTAAATATTCAAGCAGGACAAACTCTTCTAGCGTCTTGTCTCTTCGTTCAACATTAATCTAATAGTCCAGTCATATTAGCTTCAAAAAGCATATTATAGCTCTTACAGCAAAATTCACAGAATAATTTTTGTTCAAATATTTGTTCTCGTCAATTTTACATTGTGTAAAATTTTTCTGGCGACTCACCGCTTATAAGATATTTGGGGAAAGTCACACAAACCCATTGTTTGGGGGGTGTTTTTTTCAGTTTTAAGGTATGAAGCCCCTACTGGGGGAGGGGAATCTCAACTAATATTTGATTCTACGGTGCTCATGAATATGTATACCAAATTTCAAAACTATATACATTTGTTCAGCCAAAAAGTGTAATTTGACTGTACTACAGTGGATTTGAGGGTCCAACATGACCTCACCCCTCACCACCAGGCCTCTCATCGCTCTTCAAATTTGTATTGGCCACTATATAATGATCACTATAGAATAATTTGAGACTATTAAAGTCTATCAATCCATTCGATAATTTACAAATCATTTGAATGAAATATATTCAAATTTCTTCACTACGCCACTGATCGATAGTCGTCCTGACGAATTCTAAAGTGATCCTGATATTATTTGTTTTGTTTACTGTGTTCTGCGTATCACTAGCCATTCAGGCTGTACGCATACGAACAAGCTACGAGGAAGGTTGAATTTAGAGGAAGTTCACCTTCATTTGCGTGTAGGGAAAGCGTAAAACCATTTCTGATAAAACCCTCTGAGTAGACCCGACTGGGACTCGAGCCCTGATCTCTCCATCATAACAAACCTAGTATATTAGGAGTGAGACCTCCTGCCTGGTCCAAACGATAATCAAAGAGTGGGTAGCCATAATTTTGAACAAAATCCCTAAAAAGAAAATTTTAAATTAATTTTGTTAAGTTGACTGGCTCAATGCTTAGTAAGGTACGAATGTTAAGTAACATTGCTATAGCCACTTGATTGATTTAAGTAAACCTAGTCTAGATTATCTAAGGTTGCTTGATAGTAGAGAGATAGCACATGACAGTATTGACCTCCCCTTCCGCAGCAAACCAAACTTGATGAGAATGACGTCTAGACCGCCTGCCCACAAATGCAGTTTAGTATGAATTTCGATTAAATTCAGAACAGGATTAACGGTTCTAAATTAACTAAGTCAATTGAGGCTTGAATACCAATCATGTTTACAGTACTTAAGGTGTTTCTTACTATGTAGTTTCTCATGGATCTCACACGAAAATACGAGTGCATTTCCTTTAAATTCTACCTTCTACATCCCTACTCCATTAGTGTAATACGTGGATGGCCCAAAGAATTGGTAAGAAACAATTCATAGATTAAATAAATTAAAAATCAGGCATAATCAAAAATACTATTTTCAACGTGGGTACAATCAAAGTTGTAGCCAGGATTAAATTTCGTAGGAGAGGGAAATTGGAGGGAGTGGGTAGCAAAATAAGGGTTTTTAAGGGTTTCACCCTCCAACCCGAAGGGTTGTCAAAGGACCTTCTCCAATAAAATACTAAACATTTGGATACACCTGGGAGCTATTCGGAGGAATCGGTCCTTAGAATTTTTTTTTAATTTAGATGTTTCTAGAAGCTATTGAAAGTGGTATTAACTCGGAATGAAATTAAACTTAAAACGTATAGATAAAATACGTTCAACGCATCTTCAATACTCTATTTTACAGCTCAACTTGATGTATTTTAAGTTTAAATTTACTCTTATTTTTAATTTGGGTCTGATGTGAAAGGGATTTCGACTGCCCCATTTGCAGCGCCTCTGATGAGCAATATTACAGATGTATTGACAACCTTGGTGCTTGGAGTGTAGGCCGCAAGTACAGAACCATAAGACTATTTGGTCTTAAATTAATGACTCTGTGTGTGTTGTGCGTGTGCAGTAAGAACGCGATAGTAAAGTTGTAGAAATAATACAAACATAATAGTTTGCTATGAACATTGTTAACATTCTACTAAACATTACTAAAATTATTTGGTAGATGTTTATATAACATATCTGTGACAACTACAGATCATATGATTTTTTTGCACGAACATACGAAAGTAGTTTAAAGTAACTTCTATAGCTTTCAAACAGAATGGTTTTAATCATATTTTTATATTATATAAATGTGTGTATGTATGCATGTATGAATATCACCGGGAACGATGGAGGGGGTGATCTCAGACTTCTGTTAAGTAATTGGACATGGGAAATTGGTGTCACCCCATCAAGCCTATATAGTGCGTTAAGAAAATACTGAGCAGTGAAATAGTTAAAATATGCCAATGTTGTACCAAAAATATTTTCTAAATGACTATTAACGTTTGAAAATGTGCTAACACTGGATGCAGATAATAAATTATTTAAAATATTTAATGGGATTCTGATCAAAAGTATCATTTAATATTACAGTTTTGACTGCTATTATCTTCCTTGATGGTTAGTGCAAACTTCTATTCAGGGGAGGGCGTTTTATATATTATAGTAGGGGTCAGTGAGGATGATGTTATTGAACTTAGGGCGGTGGACTTCGAATTTAGAAAGTTTAGGAACGACTGCAGTAGAGCAGTAGACCCATGGGGCTTTAAATAATTATATTTTAAATATATTCACCCCAGCTGTATATGTTTGAAAACAAATTACCTATTAACTATAATAAGTACTTTGCACTTTTATTTTTATAACTGAATAAAATTTAATCATAAATTTGAAATATATTTCAAGCCAATTTAAATTTTGTTTACTTGAGATTAAGTACCTTTAATCTGTGAGTTTATTCTTACATACCTACAAATGTGGAACCTGGAAATCTATGTTTTTAATGTGAAGGGTTTTGGCCAACCTGTCAATATTCCATAGAAATGAACTTACAGTCATTTTACTATACAGCTAGAGCTCAAGGAACCTTTTCAGGAATATAAAAATTATTTTACATTTAGGCTTTGAATATAGATTTTTAAAACAAAAGGAGTTTCTCTATCCTATTATTTATATGAAAAAATATGACAAAAACTTTATTTGTCTACTTTACATAGGCATATATTCTTTTTGAGGAACCCAGAGCGAAATCGAATCTTATCTGGGAGCTAGAAGACGGTAAAGTCTTGGAATGTGAAATATTTGTTGCAAATAACACGAGGCACCGTTACAAACTAGAAGCCATTCTCTCTCTTGTACTGTCGCTTTCCGTCTTTTGTTTTGCTGCGAGATAGCGAAAACATGTTTGCTTCTCTTTTGTTTTCCTCCTTTTCAGGGGTGAGATGGCTATTAAGCTGGGATTAGAGAGTAAAGCGTGAAAACTCAACATTTCTAGAGAGCAAACTCTGCTACGGTTCTAGAACAATATCTCATGACCTGGGGATAAGATGAGAAATATCTTTGACAAGATTAAAGCCCAGTATTCTTGCCAGTAGTGCCAACAAACAAAGAACCTGCAGATAGCCATACAACTTACAGCTAACCAAACAACCTGCAGCTAACCAAACCCCTTGCAGCTAGCTCAACCATTTGTAGCTAACCAAACAACCTGCAGCTAACCAAACCACTTGCAGATAGCTCAACGATTTGTAGCTAGCCAAACAACCTGCAGCTAACCAAACCACTTGCAACTATCTCAACCATTTGTAGATAACCGAACAACCTGCAGATAGCCAAACAATCTTCAGCCCACTAAGAAACCTCCAGCTAACCAAACAGCCAGCAGATAATAAAATAAATTATAACCATAATAATATTCACCATATCGCAAAATAACCAGCAGATATCCAAACATATCGCACATAATCAGACAGCCCTCATCTAATCAAACCACATGTAGATTTTAAAACAACTGGCAGCTAGCCAAATAGTCTACAGTTAAACCTGATAGTAAGGTGACCAATTTTTTTACAATGAAAAAGAGGACAAAAAAAATTAAGAAAAAAGTACAACGTAAATAAATGAAACATTTTATTAATTCAAACAAAAATACACAAATTATGCTTACATCCCTTTTAATTATCTATTTAAACGAGTATTTTTCCATTGAATGAATATTTTTTGTCAATATATCATTTTCTAACAATATATTGGAAATTTCGGAGCAAGAAATATCTTTCATATTGAATTTTACGGTAAGTGCTGCAGCTAGAGTATCAACATTCAATCTTGATTTCTCACTTGTCCAAAAATCATTACCAATTGAAAAACTCTTTCAACTGCTGCATTAGTTCTCTGAATCCAGATATTAACAGATTAGTTTTAAAATATCGAAAAAGAGGACAGGAAGGAAGACATTTTTCGAGGAAGGACAGAACCTACAAAAGAAGGACTGTCCTCCCTAAAGGAGGATGATTGGTCACCTTACTGATAGCCAAATAACCTAATAAGCTAATACTTTTAGACAAATATCCTAACTACTACTACCAGCCAAATAAACTATAACTGATACTTCTAGACAAATATCTTACAACTACTACGGCTAGCCAAATAAACTAGAGTTAATGCTTCCCCCCGGCGGCTATAAAAGAGCGTCCCTACGAAGTTCCTGCCATAATCATGACAGTGATCAAACATCAAGGAAAGCCAAGACGTTTGCAACCGCAAAGCAAAGCCGGCGAAGCCGCTCGGCATAACTGGTATTTTCAACACGATGTTTTCGTTGGACGCCGTCGATACCAAATAGGGCCTCGTCGGCATGAATGTAAAGGAGAACTTTACGCCTTTTGTTCAGCTAGAAAAATGTAGCCGGAGCTGCGTGATGTTTAACCGTACAGAGTGACAAGAACTGGGCAGTTACCAAGTCCGTCAATTTGAATCTTTTCAACAACGCCCAACCTCCTCAGAAGATTAGCATGATTAACTACGAAATTTCCCTAAGACGTATTTGCGAGATTAAAAATAAACTGGATATTTTCATTTTCCCATGAAAATGACCTTTAGGGTACTTTACAGAAGTTGAAATTTCCGTATCTCCGCAACTATTTGATATACTAAATAAATTATCATTGCAAAATTGTAGTACTATTAAAAATAAAAAAACCTTTATACCAAATACATTTTTATAAAACCAACAGTTTCTGAGATATTGGCAAATATATTAATACAATTTTGTGAGCTTTAGTTGTAAAGATATACTACTTAAGTTTTAACGCAATAATTCTCCAATGCCATAGAGTAATTAAATATAAGTCTCTCAAAAAGTGTTGTTATTTTTCCTTAAACCTCCTACTGGAAATGTTTGTACAGCAATGATCTCTCTCCATTTTAAACTCAATAGTCAATACATACATTTTTTATTGGTCAAAATTTATAAATGAGAAATTTAATATCAATGCGCTTACGTGAAGATTTGCAACACCTAATAAAATGTCGATCGGAATTTGAAATTTTAATATTAAATGTTTACCCTTGTGGACCCAGTATTAATTTTTTTTATTGGTTCAAACATACAAATGAGGACATTAATTCTTTAAAAATAAAAATATAAAATTTAAAACAGGGACTCAATTTTTTTTTTACATAAGTATATTGCAATTTTTCGGGGTTAGGGGGGCACAAATACTTTCGATAGCAAGTACTTTTGAAAAAATATAGCCTGAGGTATTGCGAGACCAAAGTAAAAAAAACAATGTATAGTGAGTACTGAAAATTACAGGGCTTTTTCTTGCATCTATAGTGGCCTTGGTGTTAGATATTTGCAATGAATAATCTGCGTCGGCAAAATATATATACAAGTTTCTTGTACGTTCGTTTCTTGTATCTTCAGTGACTACGGTACAAGAAAAAATATCTAAGATATTTACAATATGACTAGATATCACAATAATATAAATGTTAACCTCATATTTAAAGTGTGTTATTGTTAGTTCTATTTATTTTATTAATAATTTTTGTATAATTGCTGAGCATAGTACTATTTTACTATTCCATACTTTTTTTAAGTTCATAAACACAATATGAAAACGTACTGTCTAAACCTGTCTTGACGTATTTTTTATTGATACTTCGCTATTTAAACTAATTGAAGTATTTTTTTAGAAGAACATGCGTGTATCATGGATAAAGAAGGGCTTATTCAATAAACTAATTTTTTATATTCTGCCTATTCGTCATCAGGTCTGTTTTCAACAAACTAATTTCTCCATCCCTCCAATTAAAATGATATAATCAGGTTAGCCAAGCAATAGAATTATCCTCTAAAAAAGTTATTTCGATACTTGTAGAGTTTTAATTTTTATAACTCATTTATGTTTGCTAAAATATAAAAATGTAACTATAAATAATTTAAAGATAAAGCACCAATGGCTATGGCCAATCATAAAGCTAGCCACCATATTCTGGTTTTTTGATCCATATTTATTGGAAGATTTTAACTATATTATTTCCTAAAGTTTTTTTAAAGTTCTTTATTTTATTCAAATAATAATCCAGCCCTAGCGTTTCGCCTCATCGGTGGAATATTCATATTTGGCATTTTCCTGACTTTATAGAAGTAAAATTGATTTGTAGAGGTAAATTACATATATTCAGCATGTTAGTTAAATTTATAATACTAGGCCTACTAGCCAAATATTTTTAACGGTTTTAGAACACATGTATAACACATTACCAACCAGCATTATTACAGTAGTTATTATATTAAAATACTTGGAATATCAATTTAGGCCTACTATAATTGTGTTGCTATAGTACGCTTTAACCACCCGCCGGAAGCGGAGGGAGGTCGTCGAGGAGGTACAGAAATTTCCGGTGAAAAATCTAGAAATAAAACTACGTGCAGTGTTGTATGCGTTTGACATTAGATACACAATGAAATAGGGACTACCTTTAAAATACTAACCGTTTAATACGGTTGTTCGGCTATGTAAATTCCGTCGTTGTTGCAATTGTCAAGCAAACCGGCTTCCATGTCGTCTCCTAAACAGATACAAATGTATGTTGAATGAGAAGCGTCTTACTACCCATTCGGGCTATACGCTAATAGGAAGGTTGAATTTAGAGAATGTGAACAAGCATTTGCATAGAGGAAGGGTGGAAAACCATCCCCAGTTCACCCGGTCAAACTTCGATCTTCCCGTCCTCGGCCCAACACGAAACTAATGCGTTGCCACCGAGGCGGGTATATACAATTTATTATTTGTTCTAAGTTCTCCCGAACAATGTCTGTCCTTTATACAAATACTACACGATTGCCGCGCGGCGAAACGCAGATGCCTGAGCTAGGAATGTCAACGAATAGGTTTGTTCCTCAAGGTGAGCACTCCCACTGATCGGTTTTAGGTTGAGGGCTGATTCTTAGCTCTCTATGCAAGTGTGGGTGCATAAATCCCTCTATTCCTCCCAATACTCATCGGCTTAGCGAGGCCGTATAAACTAGGTTGAGGGTCAATTCTTAGCTCTCTCTCTCTCTCTATGCAAATGCGAGTCTAAGATCAACAGGCCAGGCTAACACGTAGCACCCTAGACCGTACGACCACTAAAGTGGTGAAGGGTGGTGTTCCCCCTCTCGCTTATCGATGGTCAAGATAGAGTGTTCGAGAAAAGACCCTTTCTCCGCACCTAATGTATGCTTATTGAGGACAGTCTTCAACGTGAGTCGTGGCTGGAAGATCGAGCTTCGAGTCTCAGTCGGGTGATTACTCTGACAAAGCATGCAGGGGTGGGCGAGCTTGTTTAACACTAAACCACGTCTTATAGCACCGGTCATGTAATTTTTTTATAATATTTTGTCATTTAAAAGTATGTGTGTATGTTTGTAGTTGTTATTATATTTGTGTATTAGGTCCCGTAAATATATTGTTTTATATATATATATATATATAGTAGTGTATATATGTATATATATACTACAATTTTCATAAGATGAGATCTTTGTGATTAACAGTGGTAGCTTGACTTGACGTATGAATACGTGGTTGTTAGTAAAATGTTACCAGTGTGGGTAGCAAAAGGTCATTTCTATGACAATTGTGGTGTTGTACCCATTGTGTTTAATGTAATACAATTACACTTGTTCTCTTAAGTAGCATACACAGATTTAAAGTTACTGAAAATACAAACATTATTTTAATGGTCAACATTAATAACATTTTATTTGTATTGAAAATATCTATCAAAAGTGATAGCTGCAGATCACATGACTTGACTTATGAATACGTGAAAATAAACGATTAATTAATTTAACCCTGCGTTTTACTTTCCTTTCGGAATATACGCTTAAGTACAGCTAAATACATAATAACAGTAAAAAAATGTTGATACTTAGAAATAAGGAATCGTGTTAGTAACGATTTATTTAATAAACTATACACAAAAAATTCTATCTAATACAGGGCCTCCACCATGGTTCGAATCCCTGTAGGTCCTCCGTTTCATCTCACATTAGCGTAAGTGTGTACAACCCGAATAGGTAATAAGACGCGATGCTAATTATGCTCAGTTAGTGTAAACCCGAGGCCTTGCCTGGAATCGAACCTGGGACCCTAGACACTATGCTGAACGCGGAAATCATTATTTTGTCGTTTATGTAATTCCACACGAGTCAGGTAAGCTGTATAAACATAACTTTGTGAAATTCTACAGCGGGTAGCGGTAGGAAAACAGCATGGTTTACATTCTATTACTGGAGCTATATATACAAATCACTTCTTAAAAATTGTTTTCTAATTTCAAATGCTTTGTGATAAAATAAGCAGCGCGTCTTGTTTATTAATGTTAATATTAATAATACTAATGTAGTTTTTTTTTGTTTTAGCTCGAGTTATTAATTAGCGTTGGCACGCTAAGCCGTAGGTCCCGGATTCGATTTCAATTTACGAATACAGGTATATCCGTAGTTATCTTATAAAACAGAGGAGTGTCTTTATTTAATCCAAATGTTGGCTCCGGGTATATTAGCAGACCTTAACACTCAATACAATGTAGTAGGAACAATTTACATAGCTATAACAACCCACAACCCACTCCTGTTCATGGGGGTTTATTGATGTAAGCCTACATTAATTTGTTGGTTGGTCTTAATTACCGTATAAACAAGTTGACACAAAACACTTTAAATGTGTTCAATATGTAAGCTTGAATAAAAGGATTTTTTAACACAGCATCTTACCACCCCCTCAGGTTATACGCCTAAGTATTATTTACGGGCTGAGGAAAGTTGAATTTAGGGAAAGTGCACCTGCATTTGCTTGGAGGGAGAGTTGAAAGCCTATTTAAGTGATCCCGACAGGGATCAAACCACTCCAATGGCATTGTGAGACTATACTATGCTGCAACTGAAGCGGATAGATGGTCTTGATATAGTTTGTTTTGTTTGGTCTTTGATTTATTGCTTGGGATTTCCCTCTCCACGCTAAGGAGCACTTACGTATTAACATCTCAAGTCTACAATGTTTAAAATTAGGCAAGTGTGCTAAACTTAGCAACATACAATAATATTGCTCAGCACCTGTAAAATAGACTGTTCCGGCAAAAGGGTATCGCTCGCAATACTGATATATTTTTGAATCACCCAGGAAATTTTGGTTTTTTTACAATCAGTTGTCGGACGGCACGCGATGCTTTGTAAATAGTTTTACCACCCTGCAAACTCTGGTGCGAGGGGTTTGAATCCCAATCAAGATTGCAGATAACTGCAGATCATATGACTTGACGTATGAATACGTGAAAGTAAATCTAGTAGCTTTTTGTTTTATAGCTGTCATCCCTGTTGTTTCCAAAACTGTGGTCCGCGTACCTCGAGGGGAACAAATACCGTACTTTGTACCATACTGTAACAGTCGGGAATTAATTAAAACTATGATTGAAGGGGTGGGGTGAATACGTCTTAAATTAACGAATTAGTCGTAATATTATTTTTAAACTACCTCTGGTCTCGTAGATTACCGTACTTTGTGGGATTCGAACTCACGTACTGTTTAAAACTACCACTGGTCACCGTACTTTGTGAGAGTCAAACTCGCGTACTATAACAGTCGGGAATTAATTAAAATAACGATTGAGGGGGTGGGGTGAATTCGTCTTAAAATTAAGAAATAATTAATTAATTAATAAAATATTATTAAATGATTAATTTGATTAATTAAAGATTATGAAATGATTAATTTAATTAAAAACACATCAGCTCTTGGAACAAGCAGTTCAGAATACGAGGCATTGAGAAACCAAAGAAATACCTCGCAATGTCCGTCCTTACAACAAGTGGGTCAGAAAAACAAATTACATAATTATTGTGAGGTATTACGAAATTAACAAAACAGTTGGATTGAGCAAACTTACGAAACACCTTGGGGTATTGCCTGAAGGGATAGGGGGCTTTTAAAGAGCTATAAAAATTACAAAATAATTAATTTAATTAAAAAATCTCTCTTCGTTCCCTGGGGGCATTTAGAACGCTAATAATAGTGTAAAAGTTGGTTAAATTAATGAATTAGTCGTAATTTTTTTAAATATTACTAAATAATTAATGTAACTAAAAACACCTCACGGAATGTAGAAGTTTATTAAATTAGTGAATTAGTTGGGGGGTTTTAAATTGAAAATTAATTTAAAAATTGCGAAATAATCAATGTAATTAAAAAACAGCTTGTGGCAGGTCCTGGGGGTTGTTTTAGAGCTCTATTTATAGTGTTACGAGGGGTCCTTCACACTACTAACTACTACTGCTAGCCAAATAGCCTACATTAGTCAAGAAACCTGCAACAAGCTAAATTGCCTTTAGATAGCAAAATAACCTTTAGCCAATAAAACCATCACTCCCTAGTCAAATATATTTCCAAAATGTAAAAATTAATATTTTGATAACGCAAGCTATAACAGTTATAATCAATGATACAATATCGATCTATAAAACTATAAATATAAATTATTTGTTTCATGCTATCTGTCAAAGATTGAGTTATTCATAATCATTGTCTTGACCATAATAAAGTATGTATAAAACATGTTTTCTTATTCTGAATTAAGCCACAGCATACGTAA
Organism: Timema genevievae; assembly: GCA_902155825.1. Taxonomy (NCBI): domain Eukaryota; kingdom Metazoa; phylum Arthropoda; class Insecta; order Phasmatodea; family Timematidae; genus Timema; species Timema genevievae. The sequence goes on along the minus strand of CABFWO010000458.1, from coordinate 81,792 downwards.
ACACATTTTAACAATGCAAAAAGGAAACTCAATGCCACATTTAGAAAATAAATGAAGAGTATTTAAAGGGTAAAATTAGAGAGAGAGAGAACAAAATAACAATAATAAGAATATTAGTGAACTTTCTATCGTTATTAACAGATATAAGAAAAGTTATCAAACTAGTGAAAGATGAGAATGGCTGATGGCAGATACGAGTGAGGCTTAGAGTAGATGAAACGACACCTTGAGTCATATTTTAAATGTTCATGAAGGGTCTGAACTGTGTGAGGTTATTAAAATAAATAGGCCTACTGCTGAACCAATAATCCCAGAGTCGAGAATTATTGAAGTCAAAGACTATATTGAGAAGTGAAAGAAACTTACATCTCCCAATATAGATTCAATTATTGCAGAGTTAATAAAAGGAGGTGGTGAAAAGTTAGTAATAGAAGTTCATAAACTACTATGTCTCATATGGAACCATGAGGTATTGCTACAAGAATGTAAGGAATACCTGTTTTCCAAAAGGGAAATAAAACAGTGTGATGATTAAAGAGGTATCTCACTACTCACAACATTTTACAACATTTTATCTAACATAATTTTAATGATATTGACACCATTTATTAAGTAAATAATTGAGGATCAGTGTAGATCTAGACGAAATAGATCAATGACGGGTTATATTTGTAATATTCAGCAAATATTAGGAAAAGTTGTAATATAACATGATTGTACATCAATTACGGTATAGATAGATTTAAAAAAAAAAGAACCTATGATTAAGTTATAAGAAACAAATTATTTGATATTTTAGTTAATTTTGGGATATAAAAAAACTTGTAAAGCTGATTGAGGTATTTTTGGCATATACTCGTGGCAGGGTATGGGTTGGATGTCACATATCAGATACTTTCTAAATACATAGTGTGTTGAAACAAAGAGATGAACTTTCCCTATTACTTTTTAATCTAGCCTTATATTATGCTATTAGGGTCATGCAAGAGGGTAGGGAAAGGTTGACATTAAACGGTACAATACACCCACTAGGCTATGCAGATGATTTAACTTTGTTGGGTAATAATAAGGAAGTGGTTGCAAGAAATTCAGTAATTTTATTAGAGGCCAAATATGGATATAAGCATAGAAGTGAACACTGAAAAGACGAAGTATATGATCACACAGAAAACACAGATTGGGGATGATAATTTAGAGATTACTCCAAACATATCATTTGTCATGGTTAACAAGTTTAAATATTTTGGAACAATTTTATAAGTTGTTAGCATCTATCCTGGTGTTAAGGAATGTAAAACTCAGAATATACAAAACAATTGTTTTTTCGGTTGTTTTTTATAGGTGTGAAACATAGTCTCTTACCTTATATGATGAAAAGAAAATTAAGATATTTAAAAACAAGGTGCTTAGGAAGAAGATACGAGTATTTGGTCCAGAAAGAGATGAGACTACTGCGGAGTGTATGAGGTTATATAATGATAAGTTACATATCCTGTACTCATCACAAGGCGTTATTTGGATAGTCGAGTCTCATAGATTATGGTGGGCAGGACATGCAATGCGAATGGAATATTCTAGAACCATGTTCAGAGTACTGAAAGGCAAACCAAATGGGAAGAGACCATTGGGAAGACCTAGACGCAGATGGGAGGATAACATTAGAATGGACCTGAAAGAGATAGGGTGTAATGAGGTGGACTGGCTAGAACTAGCTCAAGATAGAGATATGATATAATGAGGTGGACTGGATAAAAATAGCTCAAGATAGGGATAGGCTGTAATGAGATGGGCTGGTTAGAATAGCTCAATATAAGGATAGGTTGTAACGAGATGGACTGGATAAAAATAGCTCAAAATAGGGATAGGGTGGAATGAGGTGGACTAGATAGAATTATTTTAAGATAATGATAGGTTGTAATAAGGTGGATTGGATAGATCTAGCTCAAGATAGGGATAGGTTGTAATGAAGTGGACTGGATATAATTAGCTCAAGATAGGGATAGGGTGTAATGAGGTGGCCTAGATAGAATTAGCTCAATATAGGGATAGGTGGCGTACTTTTGTAATACTAATATTATTAGTTGCACCGCGTCTTACTACCCATTCGGGTTATACGCACTTACGCTAATGTGAAATGGTAGGGTGATTGTAAGATGAAAAGGAGGACCTACAGTTTAACGTGGGATCTAAACCATGGTGGAGGCCTGGAATTCCACACATTCACAAGTTGTGATTAATACACGTCTTGTCAGAGGTGAAGGAAGGGTTTGACAATCAGATAAATCTGTGCCGGGACCGAGGATTGAAACCCAGACCCCCAGCACAGAAATTTGACACCTTACCACTAGACCGCCAGGTCACCGTACTTTTTTAAGTGCGGCAATGCACTTTTGAGTTCCTAGTGTCATAGTGTAGGTAAGTCACAATATATGACTAGTTATTTTAGATAAATATCCATTAAAATCAAGGTTTTAATTTATTTTGAAAACTATTCACCCACCAGTTGAGTCTTGCCTTCATTTGCATTCGTGTACTTAAATTGAATAGCATAGTTAAATTTTAAGTTCATAGAAAATGTTGTGAGTTATTTTAAATCTTATTTTGAAAATATAAGAGAAGAATCTTAATACCTTTTTTTTCAGTATTTCTTATTAAAGGGTATTTACAGTTCTTAGTATGAACACGTTGATTGTTTAAGAAGACAACTTAAAAACTAATGAAATACTAAAATATGCAAAATACCGTGTCTCCCAATTGTAAATCATGCAGCGATACATTTTGGTCAACCTGCAACTTATTGATCCAGACAGGCGTGCTTACAAACGAGTTAAAGCTGTTGGACAGTTCCTTAAGTTAAATAGCATGTGTTAATTTATTTTTTTGAGGACTCGTTGAATGAATCCAAAAGTAAGAATTAAATAACGCTGACTATACATGGTATACAGAGTATTCGGTAACTGACTACCCCAGTGGCCATTGCCTACACTCCTTTCACATCTTAACCCCCGCCCCCCACTTTTTTCACCCAATTCCTCCATCCCTCTATCTTCCAACAGGGCCACCCATTCACACAAAGAACACTGCCAAAGTAGAATCTATCGAATATCTCCCAATACTTTCCAAAGGAAGTCAAAAAGGACATAAAAGCGATGAAATAAAGTCGTCTGAGAAGACTCACGCTACAAAACAATGATTTTAATTCCAACTCACGTCCATTGTTAAAACCAGGGTTCGTATCCACCAAACTCTCAGAAACAAGATGGAAACCTACCTCACTCTGGTTTCGTGAACTTAAGTTACAGCATCAGGATGGGATATGAAGCAGTGGTTCAAACAAGGTTACAATTGAAGGGCATAGCTAACCATGTGTTTATATCAATAAAATAACTGGTGGAATTCCTTAGAATCAGAATATCGTGTTTGGTCAAGTAGAGCTAGACGGCAAGTTAATGATTTACATTGTTTATCCGTCGTGTCACAATACTCGTTCGGCCAATACTAGAGCCTACTTTGTACTCCGAGCCTGGAACTAGGTTTGCTGATGTCACAAGAATAACTGGCCCACTCATAGACTCCCAAACAAATTAGGCCCCAAAATGCACTATAGCCTATTTTGTGTTTATATTCAATTTGACTTCATATTTAGCATTTAACATCCCATTCAATGTGTATGCTCTGCGGGACATTCCAATATACACCAAGATTTAAAGGTGAGTTTAAAATAAGATAGTTTCTATGAGATACAATGAAATATAGCTTGCATCTATTAGTTTAGTTTTTAATTCAATATTACATAAATGTTATGTGGAACATTTTAACTACCACTGCATCTATTAAGGATGTTTGTAATCTAAATAGCACGCTGCTGAATCAGGGTACTTTATATTACTAAAATCGTGTGTCAAACGTAGAAACTCAACGTTATAATGCTTACATATTTTATATTATAGAATTAAAAAGTGTATATAATTTGATTGAACATTCAAATAGTAAATAAACAACTTAAACATATATTTTCCGCTCTTGAGAAAGTTGTTTGATAGATCGGAAAGCGCTTTCCCAATAATCTAGTATCTCCCAGCAAGATGGGGGAAATGTAATGTTTTTTTTTATGTCGTCACATGTTTGGAGACGTTTCGTGATCGTAAAAACTGCACAGAGGACTCGTTCAGCGTGAACGCTGACTATTTTTTTTGAGCCATCTTATAGAAAGAAAAAATAAAATGTTTGCTACCAAAATATTGTCAAAGGAAAGTCAAGATGTGTGTGTTTTTCTTATGTTGATTTGTGAATTTTATTTCTAACTATGTTTAAATTTTAAATCCTAGTCTAAATAAATCCATATGATTTGTATGATTTTCGTACGTATTTAACTTTATACAGTTTTATGATGGGCCTACTCTTTTTATATATTATTATTATTAGCACCGCGTCTTACTACCCGTTCGAGTTATACGCACTTACGCTAATGTGTAATGGTAGGGTGATTATGGGATGAAATGGAGGACCTACAGTTTAACGTGGAATCCGAACCTCGGTGGTGGCCTGGCATTCCTCCCATTCACAAGTTGTGATTAATACACGTCTTGTCAGAGGTGAAGGAAGGGTTTGGTAATCAGATAAATCTGTGCCGGGACCAAGGATTGAACCCCGGACTCTTTTTATATAAGTAACACAGGTTTAGTTAAGTTAAGGTGAGTTTTGTTTATATTAAAAATTTGGAATTTGGGAAGGTATTAAATAATTATAAGGGTTCAATCATTCAGGTTGAATTTGTATGGGTATCATACAAATAATTCAGGATGAATTCTTATGAGGATTATTCAAATCATAGAGGTTAAATTTGTACGAGTATTGTATAAATTATACAGGTTGAATTTGTACGAGTATTGTATAAATTATACAGGTTGAATTTGTACAAGTACTCTTATACTACTATAAAGCCACATGGCTGACTCACTCAATCACTGACATTAATGTTTATCCACTTCCAAATGAGATAAAAACTTGAAATTTGCTAAACTTATAGCTTATAGCCTTTAATCGACAGGAAAATTACAAAAAGTTAAAAAAATTAAATTTCAAACATCGAAAAAAATTTAAAATGGTGGAGAAACTTTAAAATCGGTGTGGAACTTTCTTTGGAGGTCTCTTGTGGCTAAAGGTTAGGACCTATCAAAAAACGGATTGCACCAGTAGCTATGGATTTAGCGAGATCCATAAGTTTGGTCCTATTACTTTTTGTCGTATTTACATCGGTTATACCTTAGATAGCTAGATTTTTTATTTAAGTTAAATTTTGCACATTTTCCAAATATTTTTAAATTTTCTGACACTTTTATTGGAGAGCTAGAATTATAAAATTTGGCATACATATTGGCACATCCAATTGCCATAAGCGTGCCAAATTTGATGATTCTAGCTGCCCTATACTCATGGAAAAACTAGAATAATGTGTGAAAAATATAAAACAATACCGATAACTTTAAGTTGTTACGTTCAAAACAACGCTGGAATTACATTAGTTTACATCCACGTGCAAAAAAAATTTACCGGGGGTTTGGGGGCGCAGCCCCCAACGAGCAAAGCAAGTACAAATCATACAGATTGAAATTGAATGAGTATTATACATCCTTAACAAACGGTAGGGTGTTTATAATACTCGTACAAATTAAACTTGTTTAGTTTGTAATTTACTCGTATGGATTCAATCAGGATAATTTGTATAATACGCTTACAAATTCAACCTAAATGTTTTGTATAATATTCTTACAAATTCAAATTTTGTAATTTGTATAATACTCGTACAAATTTTAATTTTTTAAATTTTTTTTAGCATTGCGTCTTACTACCCGTTTAGGTTATACGCTTATGTACTAAATACACTAATGGATTAGGAATTGGGAAGGTTGAATTTAGAGGAAGTTAAGCCGCATTTGCGTGGAGGAAGAGTGGAAAACCATTTAGGAAAAACCACCCCCAGTTCACCTGACCGAGATTCGAACCTCGATCTCCCCGTCCTCGGTGGTCTGGCTCAACACGACTGGCGCGTTAGCCAACTACGCCATCGAGGCGGGTCATACAAATTCAACCTGAATGATTTGTATAATACTTTTACAAATTCAACCTGTGTAATTCTTATAATACTCGTACAAATTAAGCTTGAATGATTTGCATAATACTCGTACAAATTCAACCTGGGTAATTTGTAAAATACTCTTACAAATTAAACCTGAATAATTTGTATAATACTCGTACAAGTTCAACCGAAATGATTAGTATAATACTAGTACAAATTCAACCTGTATAACATTCGTACAAATTAAACTTGTTTAGTTTGTATTATACACGTACAAATTAGGCATCATAAAAAAACTTTTTTGTGTGCAATGGCTTATGAAACGTCGATAGGCATCAACATCTCAGATTCGTTTTTTTATACAATCACAACACTTTCTCTACCCAAGGAGTTGCAATAAATTAAAAATTAGTTCAAACGTTTGTTTTAACAAATTTCTCAGTAATATATTTCATCATATTTTGTCTATAGTGTGTAAGGTTGATAACTGTTTGATGATTGTAATTAGTTGTAGTAGTATAAAGGCCAGCCAGGATATAATTTCTGAAAACCATTCGGCACGTCACACTAATCATTATCACGTGACAGTGTAAGCCGAGACACTGTCGAGCAGGTCGTGAATAATTCATTCAAAGACCATGGCTGACTATAAGGTTGATATCATTAACAATCTAGTAAACACCACAGCAATTATATCGCAACTAAATGTACACCCAAAACAACAAAATAAGTTACCACACTTTCGAAACCAGTCAAGCTTTCGTGTCAAGGTGGCGTTTCACTACTGAATATTTGAGACTAGAGGTAAAAAACTTTCCCCGACAAGCAAAGTTTCAGATTTCACGAAAATATTGTTCCCTGTTGTTTTGATATATTGTTATTTTTCATAACAGGATTTAGATATATTTGTGTCCATGGCTAGGCTAACAGTATATATATATATATTGTAACGATATCGACGGTTTTGATATTTTAATTGCCCCGCGATTGGGAGCCAATTTGTAACGTTATCAATTGCCCCGCAATTGGGTGACAATTATAATGATATCGATGATTTTATAATTTAATATCCCGCGATGGGGAGCCTATTCTGATTAAATTGAATGTTGTTGATATAACTGGTTTTTATAGCTCCGTGATCGAGCGCCAATTATTATATTTCGGTCGCGCGTTGGGCGTCTATTATGATGCTATTGTAATGTTTGATGTATAATTGGTTTTTATAGCTCCGTGATCGAGCGCCAATTATTATATTACGGTATTATTCACATATAATTGCCCCGATATTGGGCGACAATTCTGATGATATGGAATAATATTAGATATAATTGGTATTATAGCTCCCTGTTCGAGCGCCAATTATTGTGATATGGAATGTTGATAATATAAATACAACTGTTTATGTTGTACACGCTTTATTATTTCTTTCTTTACACTTTGTTGAAATTAAACTATGTATTGACTGTGATTACTTTTCACTTTATCATTGACACACATTTTCTATATCTACGTCTACTCTCGCTCTTTCTACGGCACATTCTGTCTACGTCTACCCTCGCTCTTTCTACGGCACATTCTGTGTACGTCTACCCTCGCTCTTTCTACGGCACATTCTGTGTACGTCTACCCTCGCTCTTTCTACGGCACATTCTGTGTATCTTTCTGCGTACATTTAGCTTATATGCGGATTTGTCCCTTGTTTCTTGGACCTCTCATGACACTGTCAAGAGTAACCAATCAGGTACGTCTCTGCGACAGGTGCATTGAAAGCTAGCTTCCTATTGGTATATAGGGAGCTGGCTTTTCTTGCTAGTTTGTTAAATACTGCGGAGTTATATTTTGAGAATAATAAACAAGTTTTTCTGGTGAAATACTTTTACAGACTATTCTGCGAAAACGCGTGATTCTTCATGGATGAAGTAAAAGGATAATTTACATACGATACTTTAAAGAAAAATACCTTCATCCATGACTTTTTAAATATATGAGAGCAGTCCAAAAATCAACTACATTATAATATATAGGTATGAGAGTGAAACAAAGGAGCATGAATAAATAGCAGAAGAGGGGGAAATAAGTCCCACGTGGAAAGAAAACGCATTAAAGAGTACCAAGCAATTAAAAGTACTGAGTGTGGAAATGATAAGAGCTGTAGGTGAAGTAGGTATAGAATGGTTATACAGGTTTCTGAGAGTGATTTGGAAGGAAAACAAAGTACTGGGAGACTGAGAAAAGGGAGCTATGATACCTATTTTCAAGAAAGGAGACAAGAATAGTTATTAAAATTACAGGGGATCATCCTGATGAATCACCGAACCAAAATATATGAGATTATACTGAGATTATACTGGAATAGAGAATAAGAAATAAAATGAAAGGAAGGTGGCGTGAGTACCAGAGTGGATTTAGGGAACAGAGGTCAACAATAAGCTTGACCTTTGACATACGATAGCTGATGGGAATAAAGTATGAATTTGGGAAAGTCTTGGTAATGGTATTTATGCATGTGGAGAAGGTATATGATAACGTGGATAGAAATAAAGTTTGTAAAAGATGGAGGAGGCCGAAGTAAAAATAGGAGTTGTAATGAGAGTGAGTAAGGATAACAGGAGTTGTGTTAACACAGAGAATGGAAGGACAAAGTGGTTCCAAATAAAAAATGGAGTGCCCTCTCACCACTACTATTTTTAATGGTAATGGAAATGCTCATGAACAAAGTTGCATGAAACCTTTGAGAGGAAATAATGAAAGCCATGATGTTTTCTGATGACTATATGGTATGTGAGGAGAAGAAAGAGAAAGTACTGTAACAGCTATAGGAATGGAATGAGGAAGTGAAATAGTGTGGAATTAAATTTATCAAGGCTAACTGTGAAATGATGGTAATGACAAGGAAGAAGATAAGACCTAGTAAAGCTATAAAGTTGGATGGAGTAGAGCTGAGAAAAGTACAGAACGTAAAATATCTTGAAACGTGATTGAGGTGAAAGGAGGAAGTAGAGAGGATCTAATAAGAAGAGTACAGATGGGAGAGTTGTTCTATAGGTATTATGTTGTTACTCTTTGTTTGACCCCGCGATTGGGAGACAATTATGATGATACGGTGTTATTGTAGATATAATTGGTATTTATAGCCCCGTGATCGAGCGCCAATTATTATATTATTACGATTGCGGTTTAATTTGTGATAGTTGGTAATTATAGCCCCGTAATAGAGCGCCAATTATTACGATATTTTACTTGAATAAATACAACTGTTTATGTTGCACACGATTTATTGGAGTGATTTTATCTTCTTATACAATTTTACTTGAACTACAGGTTATTTTCTGTGTATTATTTGTATATAAATTAGTAATACTGTCGGGATATTACATCTACTCTAGGTTTATGTCGCCGGCACTCTGTAGATTTATGTGACTACTCTATATATTCATACGCACAAGCAGCTTATATATGACATACCCCTGGCCCCTTGGACCTCTCGTGACCAGCGTCAAAACCAACAAATAGAAAGCGTCCCTGCGACAGGTGTCTTGAAGGCTAGCTTCCTATTGGGTAAGGGAGCTGGCGTCTCTTGCTTGTTTGGTAAATACTACGGAGCTAAATTTTGAAATAAAAATAAGTTTTAATGGTGCAATCCTTCTACATTATTTCTGAAAAGCGCGTGATTCTCCATGGATGAGGTCTTAAAAGGATAATTTACATATAATTTATTGAAGAAAAATACTTTCATCCATGACTTTTTAAATATATGAGAGTGGTCCAAATCAGTATCGTTACAGTATGTAAGAGACCTTCTATGGAGAAGAAAAGTGCCCTTGTAGTGTAAGGAAGTGTTGTACAGGGCTTACTTTATACCCATTGTCGCATTTGCTGCAGAAACATGGACTTTGAATGTAAGAGAAACAAGAAAAGTGGAGACCATGGGAATGAAGTTTGTGAGGAATATGTTAGCTGTCATGAGGATAAACAATTTTAGAAATGAAGCTATCCAGGAATGAGAATGAGTGGGGGTACATGGAGTACATGAGATAGTCAAGAGATTGGAGGAGCATATTACATAAACTGTGCAAATGAGAGGAGAAGACTGGACGTAATTAAAGGAGGAAGAATGGTGGAAGGATAGAAGAAGATAAACTAAACTTACTCAGCCACAGGCTGGAAACAGTTGATAATGATGATGTCCAGACACCCTTTAAAAGTTTAGAAACTATAATAAACGAAAATTATATTTAAAAACCTCAATAAGGAATACCTAATCAAACTAGTAAAGGTATACACATATTAAAATAAAAGTAAATCAACAGCTCCAGGTAATTTAACGTTATTGGTTCAAGTAGTCAACCATCATGATGCTGGTAAGCTCGTGGAGGGAGAGATGCATCACTATTCGTAAGGAAATTACCGTTGTTGGTTCTGGGTGTGGTGCGAGAATGGAAGCGGGAATAGGGCAGTGATAAAGAAAAATTGTTTGGAGACGAAGCTGTTGATATCAATATGAGTAGGGGTGAAAGAAGGGAAAAGGAGTGGGCTGGTATATTTGGTGTGGGTGGGCATAAAGACAAATATTGTAGCTCTTCTAGATGGGGGATGATGTTTACAAAGTTTAGTCAAAACTCGCCTATCGGTTAACTAATTGAAGGATTTACAGATACCAACAAACTTTAAATACACCATTTTTATAGGAGAATTTGGACAAAACAGAACATTTAAAAATGTCGGAAGTTTATCCAGGATAAATAAAGAAGATTACACACAAATTTTTTTAAGCAAACATATAAACTGGGTGGCATCAAATAAACATGTTCCGCTTGAAGAGTCAACATTTTATTAATCTTATAACCATAGATCTGGAGAGTGGTTTACCGTTACTAGGGGCCTAGCTTTTAAACACGGCTGGGTGCCCCGAGAATAGTTTTTCCCAAACTATTTTCAGCCTTCATGAAAATAGAGGTACGTTTCCTCTAAATTCTCTCTTTATCATTCCTACTTAATTTGTGTGGTTAAATGAGTGTCGACCAAACAAATAATTAGACGTGGAGGAAAAAATAATTTTAAGTTTTTTCCTCCTTAGTTACCTTTTCACTATTACAATAAATGATCGATAATTCAAATCAAAAACATAATAATGCAGAAGATGATAATTTCAGTTAGCCGATATTAATGTACTAGCTATTAACGTATAATGTGTCAGATCACTCAACCTGAACTCATCTAAAGAGGCAGCAAAGAAAAATACTAAACTTATCAATATCAACACACAAGGTGTAAATCATTGTAATAAAGAAAATGTCCGTGTTTCAATCCACAACATCCATTCTACTCTACTCTACTAATTACCTTTCGTTTCCCGGATATTTAGTTCTTAATGATTAACACAAATATTTAGATTTTTAAACTTTTCAGACTAAGAAATATCAACTTTTAAAATATGCCCACAAATGTATGTATAGGATCACAGAAAATATGCTTTGATTAAATCCCAGTAAACACCAAACTCATGTACTATTGAAGGTTTAGTCAATATTTAATCTAGAGCGACAACTGGCAATATCTCGAATACCCATGCACCATGCAGCCTCCTTGACGAAATAGTTAAAAGGTTAAACCATACAGTAAGTTTGTTTGAAACAGCTCCTGAGCGTAAGAAATATCTTGGAGCGTGCATTAAGCTCAACAACTTGTCGCGTCTCTTACGCTAACAAATGTATCTGATTGCTAAACCCTTCCTTCACCTCTGACAAGACGTGTATCATTCACAGCTTGTGAATGTGTGGAATGCTAGGCCTTCACCGTGGTTCGGATTCCATGTTAAACTGTAGGTCCTCCATTTCATCTCACAATCACCCTACCATTGCACATTAGCGTAAGTGCGTATAACCCGAACGGGTAGTAAGACGCGGTGCTAATAATAATACCTAACAATATTAGTGCGATATGTGCGATAAGTGTGGACAAGTGTCTGGTCGCAGTGGCAGTAAACAACATAAAGAGCACTTAGAGAGTGCGATAAGTGTGGGCAAGTGTCTGGTGTGACAGTAAGCAACATAGAAAGCACTTAGAGAGTGCGATTAATGTCAACGAGTGTTTGGTCGCAGTGACAGTATACAATGACACAATAGTCACAGTAACAGTTTACAATGAGTGTCTATTCACAGTAACAGTTTAGAATGACACTCTAGTCTCAGTAACTGTTAAAAATGACACTCTAGTTGCAGTGACAGTTTACAATGACACTCTAGTCGCACTGACAGTTTATAATTACACTCTAATCACAGTAATAGTTTAAAATGACACTCTAATCACAGTGACAGTTTAAAATGACACTTTAGTTACAGTGGCAGTTTACAATGACACTCTAGTCGCAGTGATAGTTTATAATGACACTCTATTCACAGCAACCGTTTAAAATGACACTCTAGTCGCAGTGACTGTTTACAATGACACTCTAGTCATAGTGACAGTTTACAATGTCAGTATAGTCACATTAACAGTTTACAATGAAAGTTTAGTAACATTAACAGCTCACAATGACAGTCTATCTCAACATAAAGCTCAGATGGAAGAAAATATGATCTCGGGCACAGAGATGTGATATTGTTACAACTAAAATTGTTTTTAATAGAAATTAATAAGATATCATTTCACGATCAATGTTTGGTACACATTGTATACTCAACAGGTTTTTAAAATATTTGATAAGCATCACTGAATTTGAACATAATCTATTAACTTGCTCATACAGCACATTTAAACATTTACCTGTACATTGCTAACAAAGCAATAACAAATAGTTTACTTAGGGTGGCAAAAAAAAACTGTTTATAAAAACTACGAAAACACTAATTTCACCCATTATTCTTTCACCACACTCGGGTAAAATATTTTCAAGACAGGATACTTAAATAAGGAATGTCTGGATAGATATAAAATGATAAAATTACCCAAAAAACGTGTCAATAAACTTGAAACCTGCTTCGTTGGCTGCATGGTCTAAGGTGCTACTCTCGAAACATAATAGACTGCCAATGACGAGGAGATTGGGGTTTGAATCCCGGTCGGGTGTGCTGATACTTGGTTTTACAAAATGATTTTACACTTTGCCTCCACGCAAATTTGGGCACACTTCCTATAAATTCAACCTTCCTCCATAGCTATTAGCGTAATTAGTAAATTTGCGTAAAACCTGAACAGGTAGTAAGACGCAGTGCTAAAATAACTTGAACTAATAAACGAATTTTATTAAATTGAGATAATACTCAAATGTGTTGATTGCATCATAAATTAACGATATTACCAAAAGTACTTAACCTATATTTATAATTCTCACTTAAAACTAAACTTATATTTTACGATCCACCCCTCCATGAATTGAGAAATATTAATATTTATATTGGAGGAAAGGACCCAAAGATAGACTCAATAGAGTTTTGTAAAAAAAAAAATTAGGCCTACTTAGCCCAACAGTTTCAAGAGATGGATTCACACATATATGGAAAGATTAGGAAATTGCTAGAAATTAATTCTTTAAAAAAGATCAAAACTTTTTCCTTGCTTTATATGTAAGCCTATAAATTAGAAGAAAAAAATACCCAAGTTTACATGGAAGAAATTTGAAAACCCACTTAGGAAACCCCATCTTCAGTATATTCGACCAGGATTAAAACCCTAGTCTCCCCATAATCAATAAACTAGGCTAGATAAGCGCGAGAAATTGTGACAAAAATAATTTTAAAAATATTGTTATCGATGTACTAAAAGATAACCGAATACATTTAATATCGGCTATTAGAAACTAGCTTGTCCTCCGTATTTGAAAAAGCCAATCTAAAAGCTGGGTAATAACATCCCCTTCTAAACCCCCACCCACGTCTTGGAAAGCCTCGTGCCCAGAGTTGAAAACTAAACTCCCTTAGTACACATTTCTAAATGAACAGAAGGAACATTCGAGAGAACCAACTAGTCCAGGGAGCGTAGAGCAGCAACCACATATCTCCATTTCTTCAACTTGGGAACGGCTGTAGATTGTGTGTGTGTTTGTGTAGTGCTAGCGTAGTGTTAGTTCTTAGCTAGTGTAGTGCTAGAGTAGTGTTAGTTCTTAGCTAGTGTGGTGCTAGAGTAGTGTTAGTTCTTAGCTAGTGTAGTGCTAGCGTAGTGTTAATTCTTGGCTAGTGTAGTGCTATCATAGTGTAAGTTCTTAGCTAGTGTAGTGTTAATTCTTGGCTAGTGTAGTGCAAGTTCTTAGCTAGTGTAGTGTTAATTCTTGGCTAGTGTAGTGCTAGCATAGTGTTAGTTCTTAGCTAGTGTAGTTCTAGCGTTGTGTCAATTCTTAGCTAGTGTAGCGCTAGTCCACCAGCGCGCCAGTCCACCCACTTAGCTAACTTGCCTCAACTTGGACTGGAGCTATCTGACTATCGCCGACCGTGTATATATAGTAAAGGTCACAGCTGAGGTTCTGGAATCTTCAATTTCAAAAATACTGGGCTAAAATAAAAAGAACCCAAAGTCTTCCAGACGTGTTCCTTTTCTCCCCCCCCCCCCCCGCCCCC
>CABFWO010000458.1:52579-67099 GCA_902155825.1 Timema genevievae | reverse complement strand
CCGTCCCCTATAATCACCCAGCAGCGAGACTGCCAATGCATACCTGTTTTGTTTAACAAGGAGGGAGATGTAGAGGACAAAGAGCGCAGTTAAGGTATACAATGAGAAGCACACCGGTCAAACTGTCAAACACAAATCTTGTTACAGTAGTAGTTATAATAAAGAGTACTGTGTGAGAAAAAAATGAGTGAATAAATGTTGATGGTTATAAACCACAAACTCAATGGTAGTAACTATTAATTGTGTAGGTTTTAGATGGACGCAATATGGAGTGGGAAGTGTTTGATGGAATACACCGATGTTATGAACGAAAATGCAATGACAGCACAAAAAGCAGAGTTTAGTTCAAACGATGGAAAGGCAATGACAGTTCTGACATCCTCCCAGGAGAATGAAGAGGCTTTGAATGTTTTGACTGAAAATTCAAGACAGTGTGGTACAACATAGGAGAAGAAAGAGACTTGAATTGTTTGTTAGCAAGTTTAAGACAGGAAGAACAAGCAAATTGGACTGGATAATGGCGCATTTTCTTCCCGAAAAGGCAAATAAATTTCAAGGCTTTGGACAAGTAGCAGCAAAAACAAGGACAGCAATTCAATTGAAGATCAAAATAAGGCAACAAAGTGTCATAGTTATGGCCAAGTAGGACACTGGCAGCGTGAGTGTCCACAGAAGAATAAAACGTCAGTTAGGTTAGTCGTACCGTCAAGTGAAATTACAAAGGGTGATTTGAAAGACGTGTGGATCATTGACTTGGGTGTGTCACAGCACATGACAAGTAGAAAAGAGTGGTTCAGTGAAATGAATGAGAACTTCTCAGGGAAATACCTGAGCATTGTTAATGGTGCAAAGCTACCGATCTGTGGACACTGTTTAATCCACATGTCAATGTGGAATGGTGATAGTTGGGAGCCGTGTGTCTTAGAAATGGTACAACAAGTTCCTAGTTTGGGACCAAACCTCTTTTCTACTGGGACAGCAACATTGCGAGGTTTCATGATGAAAGAAAGAGAGCGCAAGTATGAGTTGCAGTATCCTGATGGGCCAATCGTGGTGATTGGAGTGAAAACCCGTGCCAACCAATATCGTTTGGGACTTCACGTTCACAGTGAAATAGTGGCGAACGTTGCCACAGTGACGTCACTCAAAAGGTGGAATAAGAACTTGGACATTTGAGCGTGAACACAATAAAAACGATGGTGAAAAACGATATTGTGAGTGGAGTGTCGTTCTTCGAAGAAAATAAGTTTTTCTGTGGAGACTGTGTAGTGGGTAAGATGCACCGAATTTTCCACCCAACTGGAGAGGAACGTCAATGTAGATTTGGTGAGAGGCTTCACGCAGATATATGTGGTCCCATGAATACAACTTCAGTTGGAGGCTACAAATACACGTTTGTATTCAAAGATAAAGTTACAAGTTTCTGATATGTGCACTTTATACTACATAAATACAAAGTGATCAACAAGATCGATGGACAATTGAGGGCAGTGTAAGCTGTAACTGGGAACAAAGTCAAGTCTATGAGAACTAATAGGGACTGGAGTTTGTGAACAAAGAAGTCTCAAAATTTCTAAAAGAACACGGTGTTATACATGAAAGAACGCTACACTACACACTGGAGCAAAACGGACAAGATGAGTGATAAAATAGCACCATCCAAGAATCAGTGAGAACATTGCTGTTGGCGAGGGATCTGAAGAAAAGTTTGTGGTCAGAGTCAGTCAGGACAACTATTTACATCCTCAACAGAACTTTTAAATCACAAAATATGAGCAAGCAAGACCCCTTTCGAGCAGTGGTTTGGGGGAAAAAACCAAATTGAGTCACCTGAAAATCTTCGTGTGGAGGTGTATGTTTATGTGCCAAAATATCTCAAAAGGAGTAAATGGGATGCAAGAGCAAAGAAAGTTTACCTTTTATGGGTATGAGTCCACAACGAAGAACTGCAGACTGTACAATCCAGTAACAAGGAATGTGATTGTCAGCTGCGACGTGTCTTTTAATCAGGATGACATCGCATCCAAGATGTCGGAAGCTGAACAAATCTCTGTGGTCAACTTCTAAGAGGTTGAAGACGAGGAAGAGGACGTGGAAGTCATGAAAAATCAATTGCCAGAGGTCGTTGAAAGTCAACAGGTGGAATTGCAGGCTTAAGTTCAAAGTCCATCATCATCTGAAGATTTTAGGAAAGCCATAGAATATCAACAAAAAATATCACAATTTGACGTGAAGTTAGCATTTTTAAATGGAGAACGAGAAGAGATTTTTAAGAAACCCCCAAGAGGTTTCAACTATGGAGACCGTGACCTGGTGTGCCAACTGAAGAAGAGTCTATATGGTTTGAAACAAGCTTCAAGAACTTTGAAAAAAAAATTACAGACTGGCTCAGGAAGTTCAACTTAACTCCAAGTGCAGTTGATCCATGCGTGTTCCATGGACAAGGGAATGGACACGAGATATATTTGCTTATTTATGTGGACGATGGACTGGTGTTACCAAAAAGCAGTGAAGGAGTTCAGGAGTTACTAGAATATACAGACAATATTTTGAGATGATGAGAGGAAACTGCAGTTAATATGTGGGCGTAGAGATACACCATGATCGTGCTGCAAAGTAAATTTGGATTGAGCAGCAGATCTACATAAAGACGATTCTGACAAAGCTCAACATGACAGATGCAATTCCATTAAGCACACCAGCCTATGCAAATGCAAGGCTCATGAAGACAAAAGACAAAATATTAGTGGATTTCCCATACCGTGAAGTGATTAGATCACTCTTATAAGCATAAATATTGTAAGGACCAGACATTGCATATTAAGTGAGCGTTACCAGTCGATTTTAGAAAACCCAAACTCCGAACATGTGTCAGTAGTGAAGCGAGTCTTGAAATATCTGAAAGGAACATCAGATATAGAAATTGTTTACAATTCATCAACATCGTTGACTGGATTTACGGATCCGGATTTTGCTGGTATGGACACACGTCAGTCAATGAGTGGTTTCATCTTAACCATGGGTGGTGGACCAATCCCTGGCACAGTCAGAGACAATAGAAAGTAACAATGTCAACCATTGAAACAGAGTATGCTGCAAGCTTTGAGGGAGCATGGGAACTATGCTGAATCCATCAGTTACTCAAGAACATGGGTGAGGAATGTGTGAGAGTCCAGCGATTTTCTTACATCGACAACCAAAGCACACTCAGACTAATTAAGAATCCAGAAGTGCAAGCCAGAACGAAGCATTTTGACGTGTTAATTCCTTTCATCAGAGAGGACAGTGAAGAAAACATTTTGACAATGCAATACGTATGTGATGATGGGCAATTGGTGGCATTCTGACGAAGTCTTTAGCAAGAAGTAAATTCGCCAAAAATGTTGAAAGACTGAACGTAGTGAGAATATACGGCAAGTGGGAGTGTTAAAAAGACGGCACTACATTGACCGCATGTTATCTAGAGACTAGATTTGTGTCACTATCATAGAGCTAGTAATATTTATTTCTATACAAATACTAGCACTGCATTGCTCACTTATAGCTTCTCTTTGCTTTCGGTGTAATAATGTGCATTTACATTCTTTGTATCCTCACTATTGACTAAACGATTCTTTCTTAATTAGACTTAATAATCTCTTTTAATACCATTTAGTTCAACAAAACTGAATAATATTTTGTTTAACAAGTCTCGAGTAATGTTTTAGCTTAAGATGTATCTTCAGTAGAAATAGATAACACCTCTGTGCTCTAATGGTCAGAGATCCTGTTTATAAATCCATAGAACCAGGGTTCGATCCCTGGCACTTCCAACTCTTCCTAGTGAGTATAAATAACTCCTTGAATAAATAAATAGCAGCTCTGGTTTAAAAAACTGAGATTAACGTTCAGAGGGCTCATTTTGTTGATCATATGACACCCTATATCCACAATTGTTGGCACTATCATCGTTAATGGTGGCGGCTGCTCGGTCAGTATTGGTTCACTGGCTATGGAGTTTTTTATAATAATAACACATATATTGAATAGTCCATCACTATCATAAATCATTGGTATATCCATCTCTCGTTTCCTACATATGTTTTATATACACAGATTCATCTTATATCTAATGTCACCTACACATCTTTAGAGCCACCTTACATATTACATCTGGGCATCTCTAGCAGACAACTTGCAAATGCTACCTGGGTAGCAGCTGATGTACAAATACCACCTGGGTATATCTAGCAGATGATGTACAAATATCACTTCGGTATCTACAGCAGCTGATGTACATACATCTACGAATGATCCATTGCCATGCTCACGTAATAGTGACCTCTGACCCAACATACCCCGCCTAGTATGATTCCTAAACAAGTATATTCTATGTTTGTATAGATTTTAGCATTACAAACTACAGTATAGTACCTATTACCAACCAATATTGAGGTACCCTGCAGAAACGTGGGTAGGGATGGAACCGGATAAGAACATAATGCAGGTGAGTGAAATGAGATATCTGAAAAGCAGGTTTGGTGTGACAAAACTTGACAGGATAGAAAATGAGATAGTAAGAAGAATAGTAAAGGAATAGTCAGTCCAGGACAGGACAGCAAAGGTACGACGACTAAGGTGGTATGACCATGTGAGGAGAATGGAGATGGAAAGGAATCCCAGGAGGATGTTGGATATAGAGGTGGGTGGTAGTAATCTGAAAGGAAGACCAAGAGACATATGGCTGAAGGGAGTAAAAAGGGTTGTGGAGGAGAGAGGAGAGGGAAAGGATGCCCAGGAGGATGTTGGATATAGAGGTGGGTGTAGGAAGCCGAGAGGAAGACCAATGGACAGATGGCTAAAGGGAGTAGGAAGGAGTGTGGAGGAGAGAGAAGAGGACTTGGCCAGGGTGGAGGGAGAGAGGTGGGGGAGGAAAGTAGGCGGTGGGGAGGCTTATGTTCCAAACAGACACAGCCGGTGGCAGAAAGCTGTTCATGATGATGCCGGTGAATGCGAGAATAGTGGTATCTGAGAAGTCACCCATGAGTGCAGTAGTGGTCTTTAATAAGCATCTAACAATCACAAGGATTGATCAATTATGCAACGAGAGAGTCACTTGTGTTGAGGTAAGATCGAGTATAGGCACAGTCATTCTTGTCAATATGTATTTCCAGTAAAGAAACGATATAGAACCATATTTAGGAATGATTGAGGCAGTAGATGACGTATATGGGGGGATTCTTGTTATTTACTTAGCTGATACGAATTCTAGGTCACCACTGTGGTTCAGCGATGTGTGGAGGAGAGCGGATGGAAGGAAAAGAGGACATCGTGCGTAAAAGAGGGGAGATAAATTGGAGGAGATAATTGCGGCGAGAAAACTTATAGTGGCGAACCTACCAGGGAATCCACCAACATACCAAGGGAGAGCTGGGGCGAGTTCCAACATAGACGTGACATTTGAAAATCAAGAAGCTGGGAAAATGGTTGCTAACTGGAAAGTGCTGGACGGAGTGACGATAAGTGACCATAATTTGATCACCTTTGAAATAAAAATAGAAGATAGGAGGCAAGATCAGGTAGACATGGAGAAAAGGATAAGATATAACATAAGGAAGGCAAACTGGGATAGACTAAAGGGGCTGCTGGTGCTTCCGCCTGAGGTGGCTGAAGGAGGAAATGTCAATATCACCGCCAAGGAATTTACCAGTTCAGTTCAGAGAGCTATGAGGGCATTCATCCCAATGGTGAATGATACATTGAGTATAAACAATCAACCATGGAACGAACGACTTGGTAGACTCCTAAAGGAGATGAGGTAGCACGAAGGATATATCAGAGGTCTATAGATCCTGTTAGTCGTGGACTTCTCCTCAATGGGTATAGACGGAAAAAAGAAAATATTGAATCCACCCTGATGACGGTAAAGAGAGAAAGCTGGGAACGATATGTGCAGGAGGAATTGAGAAGTAACGCATGGGGAATACCGTTCCAGATAGCTACAGGAAAGGTAAGGCCCCCAACAATTATCTTGACACTAAGGAAGTTGGGGGGAGGATTTATATCAAACTGGGAAGAATCAGCGAGGCTGCTGATAGACACCCTACTTACAGACGAAGACGGATATGATGACGGAGGACAAGTGATAGCTAGACAGGATATGACGAGTAGTTACGACAATTATGAGGTAACAGATCCAGTAACCCAGGATGAGGTAATAAGACTTGTGGCTGAAATAAAAAAGAAGAAGGCGCCTGGACCAGATGGGATCAGGGTGGAGGTCCTTCAACAGATCAGCGAGCAGGAAGCGCCCTTCTTATTTATATTGATGAATGAATGCGTGGCTCAGGGCCGCGTACCAAATGTATGGAAACAAAGTGAGGTAGTTATCCTGAGTAAGGGAGAGGATAAGGATCCTCAACTCCCGAAATCGTACAGACCTATGTGTCTCTTAAATGTATGCGGGAAATTGCAAGAAAAGATACTGTGCAATAGATTGCTAAAACATAAAGAGGCTGTGGGGATGCATCAACAGCAGTACGGTTTCAGGAGGGGCAGGTCTACAGAGGACGCTATCTGTAAGGCAATGAGACTTGTAGATAGGGCTAGAGACAAATACGTAATAGGGATATTTGTAGACATTTCGGTAGCGTTTGTCAACTTGTGGTGGCTGGCGCTATTCGGGAGGCTGAGAGAAATTAGATGTTCGGGAAACCTCTATAGGAGACTTATGGACTACTGTAGGGGAAGATACGCGAACCTGAGATGTCCAGGAATGACAGTAAGCAAAAAACTTACGAAAGGATATCCTCAAGGGTCGGTCTGTGGGCCGATCTTTTGGGACGTAGCACTCGAACCGGGCTTAGTGGAGATTGAGTCACTCAATGAAATGGTGGGGGTGGTTGCCTTTGCAGACAATATACTTATAATAGTTGAAGCAACATCTAGAAGAGAACTAGAAGCCAAGAGTGACGCAGTTCTCACTGGGCTGAACTCTTGGTGTAAAAAGGTAAAACTGAGTTTAGCTCCTGCAAAGACAACTTACGTGCTATTTATGGGGGTACTCAAGATAAACCCGAGGGTTAAGATTGACGGACAGACGATAAGACGAAGCAAGGTGCTGGATGAGAAGCGCGACTTCATGACACACGTGGAGAACGCGTGTGGAAAAGCTTTGAGAGCTATGAATAAGATCATCAACATAGGGCAGGGCAGATTTAAACTGTCTATGAGGTTGATCAGATTGTATCACCAGGCTATGTTGGTCTCCATTATGGGTTATGGAGCTCGCGCGTGGGCTCATAGGCTCAGACAGGTAAGAATCAGAAGGAAAATCAGAAGCCTTCAGAGAAGTGTACTTTTGAGGCTATCTGGAGCGTACAAGACTGTTGCCACAGACGCTTTGTGTGTAGCCTTAGGTATCTGGCCCTTGGACTTAGAGGTGAGGAGGAGAGTGGCATTGTAT
The DNA here is from genome assembly GCA_902155825.1 of Timema genevievae. Taxonomy (NCBI): domain Eukaryota; kingdom Metazoa; phylum Arthropoda; class Insecta; order Phasmatodea; family Timematidae; genus Timema; species Timema genevievae. Next base: position 59,655 of record CABFWO010000458.1, on the reverse strand, counting down.
TGGATAAGGAAGGGGGATATGGAGAAAGTGGCTAATCTTACGAGAGCAGGGATAGCAACGGGACTTCAGGTCAGGAAATACCTGGAAGAGGAGTGGCAATGCGAGTGGGAGCGGAGCCAAATAGGTAGAAGAACGCATAAAATATTTCCAAGCGTTGCTGAACGGTTGAGAATGGAGTACCTGCAGCCCTCTCCAGGTTTAGTACATTTTATTACTGAGCATGGTCCATATAAGGGCTCTCTTTGCTAGACGACTGACGGATACAGGAATTTGCGATTGTGGTAGGGAGGCGACGCCGGAACACGTCGTGCTGGAGTTTATTGAGACGTTTGAAGATAGAATTAACCTACAGATACCGTTGCAAGCGAGCACGGTTTATCACATACTGCGCGACGTGAACCAATGGAGTCTCCTGGATGCAATCGCGGATAACATGTCTAAATATGAAAGAGATAAGTATTTAACTACAATGAAAAACAAAGGACAAAATAGACTGGTTAACTTAAGACAAGGGTACAGGAGGGAGAGCGACAGTGACATGACAGTAGACAGTGACATGACAGTATACAGTGACGTTTCAATAGATATGGATGACACATAACGGTACGACGTGAATAAGTCATTAGGTGTGACAAAGACAAACTGGATTATCGGCTGGCTGGGTAGAATGTGGTGAGGATCTCCAGGCAAACCGGAGCCTAGCTGAGGGAAGGAATGCTTTCTGGATTCCAGTAGTGTGAACTGCTGATGAACTGGAGGGTGCCTTGATACCAGCTAGGGAGTAAAAGATAACAACATCTTCAGACGGGAGAATCAACCCCTCACTCATAGGGTCCAGCCCACGTGGTGACAAGTATGTGATGCTGGGCTGGAGCTGTCGGGTATCTGGTCCGTCCACCGATCCATCGGATGGCTGCTCTCAGTTCAGAAAATGGATCGGCGAAAGCAACCGAAAGACCCTGCAGCCAATTATAAGAAGGACTTCTTTTTAGGTTAAGTTAACATTAAGTAATTTTATAAATCATTAGGCTAAGTTAGTTGTAAGTCAATAGGTGGTGATATTGTGATTAGTAAGTGGAGCGAAATCTCTGGTAGGGCGCCTCCGCAGGTGGCGTGGAGGGGGATGTCCATCCCCGCTGGGGCTCTCACCGATCTGGGGACTATTAGATCCAGAGCGCGGTGGGACACCCAGCGGGGCAAGGTACCAGGGGCGTAATATACCCGGGGCGTACCAACTAGTAGGTTAAGTATAGGAAAGAAGGACAAATAGGACTTCTAGATTTATGTGTATATTTTAAATGTATTATTGTATTTAAAAAAGAACGTAGCTAAGAGATGTAATGTAAATTCAAGATGTAGACCTAGGTCCCGAGCTACATGCTAGGAATAGGGATAAATAATGTAAATAAATAAATCTTCATGATGATGAATACAAACTCTCCCAGGATTGGTACGAGATTACTACAAAAATTAATCATATTTGCTTTATCTAACTTTAGTACCCAATGCTTATAGTAATGTATAAATAGAAACAATTAGTGTGAGTGTGATGTGGATCTTAACTATGTGATTATTAGTAGTTAGTTGTGTCAAATGAGGATTAACAATTTAACCGTAATATCTTAATATATTTCATCAGGATCTATCCATATCGATACGATTAATTTATGGTGAATTACAGTAACCTTATACATGTAAGAATTAAAGAGAATTGTTTGGAAGAGAATTGCTACTTAGAGGTATATAACACAGCACCAATTTTATATCTTTTTAATGAGTGAAGGTTTTTTTAAATATATACTTATTTACTGAATTCTTAGATCACTATTCATTAATTTAACGATAGTTTAAAACAACTTTTAATGGACAACCAAATAAAATAAGTATTTTATTCTGACGTCTAATTATATTCATATAAAACTAACTTCCTAAACGTAGATTCATAATCTATATCAATATTTGTAATAATTAGTTCATTCTACAATATATGCAATGTTCAAACTTTCAATTCGGACGATTTTTTATAAGTTTATCACAGAATTATAGTTATTCCCATATTCTGGCCTAGTATCTGTTTTCTATTTTATAAATTATCTCCAAACTAAAAATCTTTCTCTATCATTTTCCTAACATCAAAACCCATCCTAGTGATTTACGAATCTTGACACGATGTTCAAAATTACAAATCTCTTGGGGCGTCAACAGATTTGTCAAAGCCGTCTGCAGTAGTCGTGTTGACTTTAGGTATAAAAAAAACATTATTTCTATCCATGGAAAAATAAAAAGAAGGATGGTCTTAGATGTTACATATTTATTTATAGTCTCAATTCCAATCACGTGTCAGTTTCCGTCTGTCTGTCTGTTTGTCTGTCAGCTGCTGCTGTGGACAGAGCGCGATGTCGTATGGAGGATCATGTCTTGTGTGAAATGACGGTCACAGAAGGGTCACGAGTGCATGTCTTGTCACTGATCATATTTATTTGCTGGATATCTATCACAGAACTCCAAGTTTATATGAAACAGGATGTATACACATTCATGACGATGTTTACTAAAGAAAATTACATTTTTATTTAATTTCAAGAAAATATTGCACTAGTCTCCTATTAAAATTATAAGTTCCTTAAAAAAATACAGCTATCCCATTTTCTAACGACTATAATAAACATTTCCGACTAACTTATAACTGTTCTGCGTGTTTCAAAATTATTTTGGACAAATTCTACAAAGCTATATTAACTACAACTACCAGGCTTTTGTTTTGATTTTAAACGTAAATGTATGTGTAATAAATCATTAGAAAGACTAGCCATCAACTTAAATACTACATTGATAAAATATTATTAAGAATGTTAATTTTTTAACCCAATTAAATGATTATATACATTTTTTAGAAAGATGAGTGCTATCTTTTTACTTACGTAGTTTTAATTGAATACAGCAAAATTAATATTTTATTATGTTATTATGCCTACAATATACTAGCTATCACAGCTCCATTATTAAGTAGAGAGTTCATTCTCTGAGTATGTTTGTTTCAAGATGAAACCAAAATATTAAATATATATTGTTATTTAGGACTGATCGATGAATATTTGTTTTATTTTATTGTATTATTTGTTGTGACTATTAAATAGATATTTCCTTATTCACAGGAAAACTATAAGTTTTAAGGTTATAAGCATATATATAAGTATATATATAAATATACATGACGCTAGTAACTATGGGATGAAGAAGGTAGAATTTAAAGAAAATGTACCTGAATTGGCGTTTAGGGATCGTGAAAAATCATTCACGAAACAAAAATATCAATACATCAAGCCGGGATTTGTACTCATACATTCCCGCCACTGGTAAGCTATACTAAATTAACGTGCCCACTGATGTGGGTGAAAATCTTAAAATATTAATTAAATGCAAAAATTTGTTTGTACGCAGGATGTGATTAGGAATGCCAGGAGATTTATAATATAAGGAACGTACTTTGGTAGAACAGCAATTAAAGTGATTGGTACACCATAGTACGTTCCTTATATTATAAATCTCATATTTATCCTTACAACAAGTAAAATGAATATAAATAAAATTCTAGGAGATTCAAACATTTCATGCTAAATAGTTATTTGTAAGAAGATTGATTTAATCTCAGGTAAGTTTGTTTTAAAAATTAATAATTAACTATGATTATTTAAGTGGTATCTGTAGTGATAATAGACATCGTAGGGTTGTATTTTGTCAGTGACTATCCAGATTAATATATTTTGTAAGTTGTAACAATCGAGAACACTAATAATTGTACTTACAGTAACATACACATTGTTTTTTTAACGTGGTTATTTGCTCAATGCCGAATACTTTTCTTATTTTTCATAAAGCCATACATTTTTATACAAGTTCGGTTTTAATTTTGTTATATTAAAGGGTGTTTGGTTATTTCTCACAAGATCTGAGCTTACTGGTTTTAAAGTATCATCTGCAAGAAATGCACATGCATTCTTTTTTATTTTACTTGTTTTCAGTAATTAATTTTAATTTTATTCAAATCATATTTTTAAAGAAAGCTATTAAAGAAAATTATCTTCAATATAGCATAAGGCTCGTTATTATTAAAGGTGATTCAATATAATAATTATGGTTTTAATTTTCGACATAGATTTTCTCCAAAATTATATTTACTCTTTACCGCCTATGGCTTGGGTCAGCTTTTTATTCAAATCCTGTATTTTCCACTACCAACCTGCTAGGTCTGCCGTAGCTTCATATATCCACATTTCACCAATGATAAAGTTTTCGGCCACGCCGGGAATCGAGCCCGACAGACAGGCTACCGACTTAGCAAAGGTGTTGGATATTATGTATCTTGTATAAGGTCTACATTTACTAGGAGCCCTATAGTAATGCATTGATGGACATGAGGACTTACCGTCAAGCTCATTTAGTCTTGTTGGGTTAGAATTCCGGGAGACTGATTTTTCTAAATGGTTTTCCACTTTACCTCCACGCAAATGAGGAAAAATTTATTTTAAACTGTACTTTCCTCATACCTACCCAAATGGCTTGGTTAATGTGTGTTAATGTGCGACAGAAATGTCAGAAATCTAAAGATGGTGGAATCGTTGCCTATTCTAATTACCGCTCTAGCAGATCCTAAAGACGTCTTATAAATATCCAGGATCATGGTAATAAAGTGCTGTTACGTAGTAGTGTTGTGTTTTCTGAGAACATTAGATTCATCTTGTTTTGTAGAGAGGTTTTATTTTCTCGAAGATGCTTGGCTCGAGGGCCACATGCCATTAAGGGCTGTTCTGGGCTTCACTCTACTTTCAAAGGTGCAAACTGAAAGCAACTTTTAATGGGTTTTATCTTTAGTGTTTTGGTTTCTGTTTAATTACAATATTTCTAAAGTAGATACACTTTCGATTAAAATTCCTTCCACTCCTATCAGAAGAAGGAGTGTTTTCATTAAAAGGGATTTCATTTTGGCATTGATAAAATTTTAAATATAATTTCTTTGACTATTTTACCAAGAAAATATTAATTAACGGATTAATTTCCAAAACGGTTAAGGATACTCCTAAAAAAACTCTTGTTTATGAAGTACGTGATATTTATAACGAGACTTAAGACACCAATGGATATACGAGATATGTGACAATGTATTGTGATGAGTGTTTTTCACGGTTGACAATGATTAGGGATATGAAAAAAGTATCGATACTTTACTAATATCAATATTTTGCTTTCGATACTAGTATCTTTTTATTTTATACTTTTTTTCCAATACTTTTACTGATATTAGTACTCACACTCTGTTATCGAAAGAAACAATATTTTCTTTGTTATCTTCATTCTGTACCCTTTTTACTATCTCTGGGTACATTTCCCCGATACCCCTAGCACAGATGTGTCGTTGGCGCAAACTGCCCACTCTTGGTATTCTTTCGCATGGGAGTATTTCATTCCGTAAAGAAACAAAAAGACCAACAACTATATCATGTTTCACTTATGTTTTATTCTTAACTTCTTAAGGTCGAGTACCCCCGGATTCCCCTTGACACACTCCCAAGTCCGGCCTTTCTTTCGTTTGTCTTTCTTTTGCTAGCGTCCGTTTCATACCTCGACCGGCACTGCACTGTCCTATACTTCCTTACACCATGTCTTAGAGAGAGCGAGGTGCCGTCTAGCGGCACACCTTTCAACCAAACAACTGGGTGTGACGCACATGGTACAATTCATACTGAGATTAAAAAAGTTCACTAGGGTGAACTGTGGAGGAAGAACAAATGACACTATTTCTCAATACTCACTCATTTTCTACGTGACAATCAAGAAGCAACTCTAGCATTCAATATCGTTTAGCTCATCATAATTCATAGCTGTTCTTTCCTCTTATCAATACATCCTGATACCTGACTGGGTGATAGGGCGAGTGGCGACCAGTCTTACTACCCCTTTATCGATGAGCACGCTCACCACAAACTAAACAAAATAAGCTTTTGTACAGCTAAATGAACTCAGTCAACTCAAGGGTGAGCCATACAGACGAAGCAGAACATTTATGTGCAATTTTTGAGCAGAAGAAGCAAGGCTGGCATCCATTCTTTTATTGTTTGTCAATAGTTAATCATACAACTTGATGGAGTATATAAACGACGAATGTACTTTGAAAAAGGGCACCTCCCAGTAGTTAAATACGAAAGTATTTTAAGAAAATGGATAGCGAAATAGCAATGATTCCGATAATTACTGTTATCGATACTTTTCTTTTGATACTAGTACGGCATCGATATTTTTCTTCTGATACTTTTAATGAGTACAGTATTGATACTTTTCTTTCAATACCACATACTTAACAATGACTCACACTTAACCCAAGCAGCATAAATAATTTTAACAAAACTTAAGATTGACCTCGCAATTCAAACTAGATCTTAGTTTCTCCTAACACCTTATTTCCCTTCCTGACCACACACATTTAATTACGCTTAATGCGTAGTGATGAGACGGGTAGAATTTAAAATAAATACATTTTTTCACTTAGGGGATCCTCCTGTCATTCCAAAATAACGATTGCAGAAGTTGACATCAGCTTTGCTGGTCGTGCCATTGATTCTTGACAAGAATAGTTCCACACAAATAAATAAGTTTCCCTGTGGGTATTTAAAAATATAAATTAAAATTTAATAAACTCAGAGAAAGTAATTGTCTAAATAACTGTACAAAAGATCACATTCTTTTATGTAATTACTAAAATTATCGCATGTGTAAATCTAATGTCAATGTTATATTATGTACGCTGTATCTGCCAAGGAATACATTTTAGAACTTTTTTTTCTAACCTAAGTGAAAAATTTGAATATAGCAATCAAAGTTGCTTCGGAGACAGTTACGACTTTAAGCAACTTAAACCATCTGAAACTAGATAAAAGGAAACCAAATAGGAAATGATCCAGAGGATGGGTAATCATGAGGTAAGACAATCACCTCTGTGTGTGTGTGTGTGTGTGTGTGTGTGTGTGTGTGTGTGTGTGTGTGTGTGTGTGTGTGTGTGTGTGTGTGTGTGTGTGGTGTCT
>CABFWO010000458.1:36966-52570 GCA_902155825.1 Timema genevievae | reverse complement strand
TGTGTGTGTGTGTGTGTGTGTGTGTGTGTGTAAAAGTTGTCAGGGATCGGATGCTGAAGGCTACGATCAAAGCTTATGTGGTTAACTATAGCGAACTACTCAATAAGCTGCCATGAGCCAAGTTGGTGAATTTGTGGGAAATTATATTTTGAGACAGAAGGGAACTTGGTGGTCTAGGGGTAAGGAAGGTATCAGACCTCTGTGTGTGGGGTCCGGGTTTCAAATCCCGGTCTCGCCACAGAGTTATCTGATTACCAAACCCTTCCTTCACCTTATGTATGCTTTTACGCTTTGTGAATATGTGGTATGCTAGGCTCCACCGTGATTCGGAACCCACGTTAAATTGTAGGTCCTCTCTGCTTTCCACCATCGTCATTCTCACGTATTATCCTACCATCTGGGGATAGTGGAATTCACTTTAATGGTGTCCCCCCTCAGAAATGAATTCCTCCATAATCCAGGAGAGCAGAGGTAAGATAAGCTCGAATGGCCAGATCTATATCATTAGCCCCACCCTCATATTATGAGACATGATCAAATGTATTATATTATAGTTCATTTAGGAAGCCTCAATATTATAATTACTATTACAATTGAGTTTATTTATCTATATTGTGAAGCGAAGGAGTATTTCCTCTCAAACAGATTAAATACAAGAAATATGAAATCTTTAAAAAAATTGAATAAAATAAGAAAGATTGTTTTATAAAAAAATCAGAGAACAGTATAATTATTTTTCCCCCTCCCCCCTCCCCCATACATTCATTAAGAGCTCAATTTATATTACGAATTCAGCTTGGTTAATTTTACCGGATATATTGGGGTGAGTGTACATTTGAGTAAAAGTTGAATCTCAGGGGACGAGTAGAGCCATCTATACTACATATAGCTGGTAATACCAAAACAATAGAAGAACGATTGTAGGTATAAATGTGTGTGTTTGTGTGTGTTCCTTGCACGAAAATAAACACATGTAGAATTGATTTGGATCTGTTGGTTCGAGTGTGTTTATATTTTAGGAGTAGAAACCAAGAGGAATGAGGCTAAGGCTGTGATGTCAATATTTTGTGAATGAATACTAATAATTTCAAACTACGCTTTTAATTTTACCCCAACGCAGTCTATAGAGAATTGTGACTATGCCAATATCAAATAAGACTAAATATGTCTTGGAATTAACACATGCTATAGTCGTTCTGCTATATTATATTTAAAAACAATAGTTGAAGCTTGGAAAAATAAACTCTCAATAAGTATAACTCGTTCATAAAATCAACAAACTCCTTAGTATTGTTGAATATAAACAAGCATGCAGTGATCACTGCTGAAACGCTACATTATAAAATAAGTGTCCATTTGTCCTGGTTGATAAGGTAGGGGGAAGATCGCGGCTGATGTAAATGAGTTTCTGGAAGCAAAGGTAGATACTATCTAACTACAGTGAAACCATAATTTGAGAGCAGATCAATATGAAGTGATACAATGTCAGCTCCATCAAGTGGAAAGGTTTATATGTATGTGACACGGGACCATTTGTTTTCGAGAAACAAGTGAGATCGCTGATCATGAATTATTTAGTCGGTTACCAAGGTGAGCATGCATCGATTTTAAATATGAACTTTTGATATTTTTTTTTAACTGAGCAGTCAATCACTATTGACATGTTGAGCTAAAAAGATCTTAGTCTGAGAATACTTCTAATTTAAATCCGAAAATGTTGTGACCATGAAGTATATGAGTTTATATCTTAAATATATATATATTTATTTATTTAAATAAAATTACCACTAATATAATGTGTTTATAACACTATACCACCATTATAATTCCAACAATATAGTGTCATACAGATCAGCGTATATTTTATATATAGCACCACGTCTTACTACCCATCTGGGCTATCCACATATTTAAAACTAATGGAGCTGGGATTAGAATGGTTGAATGTAGAGGAACTATACCCACACTAGCATGGAGGTATGTTGGAAGACCATTTAGGATAAACCAACTGGGATTGAAACCCCAACCTTCCCATCACCAACTGGAGTTAGAGGCCTCAGTCAACGTGTCAAATAATGTAGATACAGTATAATAATCCTGGATAATGATTCAAAACTACTAATTTTAAGTTATATTTAGGTATTTACAGTGCATTCCATAACCTGATTCCTTTCACACATAAGAGGATTTATCATTCCAATTCCGCCAAATGATGGGAATTCATGTCACGAGTAGATTTAATTGTTGAGAGTGTTTATGATTACTTGCTCTCTCGCACCATCATACTGGGTAATTGTTACTAAGACAGACAGTAATGATGATGAATTGCTTCAGGATTCGATTGTGTCATACATTTTCGACAGTCATTGAATCATTGTGAAATGATGCCTTGTAATTGAACAGAGCAGAGCTAAGGTCTCGTATTAAGACCGGATGGAAGGAAACGCATGTTTAGATTCATGTTGTTTGTTCAGTTTTATGACAAAAATTCACAAATATTGTTTCAGTAGATACAATTGGTTTAATTTTCTACATTTATTAATCTCTATAGTTCTTGAATATCTGTCATGTGCGATGCATAATTTGAGCTCAAAGTTTTCTCTTCATTTTAAATATTTATGTTCAAATGACGCGATGCTCTTGTCCAATATTGGCATTACAATATGTATAACACTATAATAAACGTATAAACTAAAGAAGTATTTGATTGATTTATTTTCCACAATTTGTTTTGTCATAAAAACTAAAAAAAGACGAATCTCAAAATCGTGTTCCCTCCCACACCACTTTAAAAGCGAAATGAATTGAGCTGCACTTCCTGCACAACCGTTCACTGATGTGCTGGGAAGCCCAGAAGAAATCAAACTATCTGCACAGTAGGGCTTTAAGGTACAAAATCAAGGGTTAAGGGCTATTCTCTTTGGCGTAACGTTAGCTTTAGTTACACTCATGATATAAAACGTTATTAATCCGTGAAAATAGTATTTAATTAATTCATGGAAATTTGCCAAAATTTTATGGTAGGTGCACCAAATAGAATTTCTCATTCTTTTGTCTGAAAATAAAAAAATACTTAACGCTTGTAATATATCTGAAATGAAATAATACACATTGCTGCAGAAACATAGGCCTACTAATGTAAAAAAGAGCATCCCATTCCACTAAAGAGCATACATTAAATAAAACACACCGTCCGACACCTTAACTCAGTTGGTGGAATGTCTGTCTACTGAAATAAAAATCCCTGGTTCAATTCCCGAAATGGCCAAAAAATATATAATTATTGGTGAAATGTGGGTTTACCCTTTCATAGTGAGGAATTAACGGCCGGGGCCTGGATGTTGTGTCTGTTCTAGATTTAAATTAGTTAATAAGTAGTGTGATGATATAATCAGTCGGTTCAGAAAGTGCACATTAAATACATCAAATAAATTAAATTAAATATATATAGTTATATATGCAAAAACACACTGTTATAGAAACATATTGAGGAAAAAGTATCAACGCGGTTCACCAACGAACGTAATAACCAACTCCCCATTTCACAAACTCAACTTAAAAAATATACTTGCTTATAGCTTGGACACTAAGGGCTTTAAAATTATACATAGTTCAAATAAAAGCATTTCACTTTTATAGTCCCCTACTATTTTACGATGATAAGTTATTTCGTATATTAAAGAGCTGTAAAAATATGATACAAATTTAGGGGAGTTGAATAACTTTACCGGAAAAAATGCAGGTGCCATTTTGTTTGTAATGTTAATTAAATGATGTCCAGACAAAATATTTAGTCAAAATAGTTAGAGCCGATTTCAAGGAAATATTTTTTTTTTCTATTTTCACCCTTAAGCAAACAAAAAAAACTTAGTTTTAAGGTAATATTTCTAATTCCAGCAAACGCTCCAAGGAACCTCATGATGACCCTAAATACAAAGCTTTAGCCTGAGCAGTAACTTGGTTTTAAGTTCAAGCTGAGATACAGACGGACAACCTTGCCACTTTATCTGATTCAGGGGATTATTAAACGTTGACATCCATCATAAGCTCAATTTAGAATTTTGGGACAGTTGCAATACTTTCTCTCTCAGAGGGGTCATGAGAAAGTAAATAAAGGTTCAAGAATGCATTACATTTTAAGAAAAAATATTATCTTTATATTTATTTTATTTTTTTAATATTCCATATATATAGACCCAATATATATATATATATATACACATATGCTGCAGCAAGTCTTTAATACACCGGGATTTGGGAAAACTTTAATTACCTATCAAATTCAACCTACCCAATTCCTAAACCATTAGAGTAATTAGTACATAAGCGTCTAACCCAAACGTGTAGTAAGACGCAGTGCTAAATTAAATTAAATTACTTATCAAAATGTTTAAGACTTTTTTTTTAATGTTTCTTCACCAAGCACTCCTTATGAACATTTTTTCATCTTTGCGTTATATTCATAAAAATCTTAGTGAAAACCAACTTGAAACTTAAGTTATAATAAAATTGAATTAAAGCTTGAGAGTGGTTTGCGACAATGTAATACCGAGATAAATTAATCGTCTGAAGCAAAAAATCAGAACAAAGGGAACCTAATGTTATTTCTTTCTTCTCTCTGTTTTTCCGAAGAATGTACGAAGAAGTGGGTTGCAAAGGGAAGTAATCTCATATTCTCCCAGCGTAAGAGTAAAAGAAAATTGAATTTTGTGAACGTTCTTTGGATTTTGTGACTTGTGAACGTCCAGCTTCAACCTCATTTAGTTTCTCAGTGAAATAAATATTTAACTGTTTTTACTTGCCAATTTTTTATAAAGAACATTAAATTACTACAAGTACAAGTCCACCAGGGGATTTTTGTTTTCAATGTGTATTTTCTAAGCTCATCTATATTAATAAAAGTCTAATGGTGTCCGTATTTATGTATGTATATGTATATGTATATATATGTATATGTATATATATGTATATATGTATATATATGTATATATGTATATATATGTATATGTATATATATGTATATATATGTATATGTATATATATGTATATGTATATATATGTATATATATGTATATATATGTATATGGGTGTGTGTATGTATGTATGTATGTATGTATGTATGTATGTATGTATGTATATGTGTGTATGTATATGTATGTATATGTGTGTATGTATATGTGTGTATGTATATATGTATATGGGTGTATGTATATGGGTGTATGTATATGGGTGTATGTATATGGGTGTATGTATATGGGTGTATGTATATGGGTGTATGTATGTATGTGTGTATGTGTGTATGTGTGTATGTATGTATGTGTGTATGTATGTATGTGTGTGTGTATGTATGTATGTAGCCTGTGTTTATGGTTTGGCTGGTTTGTAGTCTTATTAGTCAGCAAAAAGTGTTTCTTAGGTCAATAAAAATCTTACTTTTAACGTTAAACATATTTATTTAATTTTATCTTATATTTACATAGCCTAGGTATGTAGTCACACAAACCAATTGTTTCTTTAATCAAAAGACAGCTAACACTGCAGAGCAACAATGACATCACCTTATAAATAAAACTAATGTTTAGTTGTTGGTTTGTTTGTGTATATTACTAATCAGGGCCTATGCATTGGAGCTCGCCAAGCAGCGACAAAACTGGACGTAAATATAATCAACGCAACAATTTAACTTGTTCGTCTCAAGGGAATTTGCGTTTCATACCAAACAAGTGAATTTGCCCTGTAGACCTTGACATACCTTTTATTTTGAGACAGAGGCAGTTCCCAATTAAACTAGTGATCTCAATGACTATAAATAAGTCTCAGGGTCAAACCTTTGGTAGGGTTGGTATCTATCTGGCTAAGACAGTTTTCAGCCAAGGTCAGTTCTACGTGGCTTTTATAAGATAAGAAGCTCAACAAATTTAAGGGTTAAAGTCGTAAGGATCAAATCAGGGGACACTGATTTCTAAAAACCTCAAAAGTACCCTATTCACATAAAATATAGTTAATAAAGAAATTGTTAGTTTGTTTACTAAAAATAAGATTAATTTATTTAAGTTGCACTTTAGCCACTCTTAATTAATATATTTAAGTGAGATAAATATAATGTAATAACAAGCTAACCCAACCTAACAAAACCTAAGCTTTCATGCATCTAGAAATTGAAGTTTCAGTTTTTTTTTAGGTTGGGTATTATTCTCATAGACAGGCTTAAATACTAGTAATTATATAGTTTTAGAAATGAGATTTTCCACGAAATTTCGATCTTCCATTGCTGCTTTACAAAATGATTGTTTCTGACAATAGTTTCAGAGTAAATGAAGGAAAACAATCTAAAAATGTTACTATGCTACTATCAAGCTTAGCTTTAAGAATATAATAGTGATCTTATTTAGGAGAATTATTGTCACGGTAGGTGTATACCTTGATTTTGGCTCGAAGAACAGTAGTGAAAATTCAAACACATTTCATTGCGGCCAACATTGATAATATTTAAGTATATTATTAGTGTTATTCTTTAGATATTGATGTTAGCTATTAAAAGTTACAGTGTCAGATAACATAAATTAATGCATTAATATGTTAAAATTGTTTTAATAACGTTAGCAACTAACTTTTACTGTTATTCCTAAAAAAATACATACTGTGGTTATTATGTTATATTATTAATATTTTTATTACTATTATGCACGCCATATTATTGAAGAGATTTAATACGTACAAATTGACTTGACTATAGAACAACTTGCATCCAGTTTCCAAGGCGTCATTTCATCACTGTCAAAGGGGAATTCTAATTACACAACATTACTTTTTATCGGTCCTGTAAGGTCGGAGTAGTAGAAAGTGTTAATTTCAGATATGCGCTGCCAACTGCATTACAATGTCTAGCAGTTGGAATTTACTACATAGTTTTGTTAATATAATTTATGCTAAAACTTGTTGAAAATACGCGTTTCAAAACGGGAGAAATTGTCCAAAATGATTGAAAAACTTTATCGGTGTATTTCTATCAGTTTATTGAAACAACTGCTGATAATAGTGAATTATTAAAACACAAAATTAATATCGAGGGAGTGAAAGCCTGTAGCTTTGTTTGGACGTGCTGATACTCTACTGACTGAGGATTAGAGGCTTGTTTCATGTCAACACACATTACACACTTGTCACTTTCCGTTCAAGACTATACAATATTATTTATAACCAATCCGCTTCAGTGTCCGCATGGTCTAAGGCGTTACCCTCGCAATTGATTAGACTGCCGACGATGAGGAGATCGTGGTTTGAATACCGGTTGGGTTTAATGAATGTGATTTTCATAAATGGTTATTTGGTCTCCCTTCACGCAAACGTGGTTACATTTCATTTAAGTTAAACCTTCCCCATCCCTAAAATATTGGCGTAATTAATACAAGCGTACAGCCTGAATGGGTAGGGACTAATGAGACGTGGTGTATATATTTTGCATAATGGCAAGGGGATAGGCAAGCAGACAGAATGTCCCTATATCAGTCTCACTTTGTCTGTTTTATCAGTAGCATGGAGGTCCGGGTTCGAATCCTAGCTAGATGTATTAAAGTGATATTTATTAAATTATTTTCCAATACACTAACATGCAAAGATAAGGACACCACCCCCTAATTCTACCCTCCTCATCCCAATCCTAAGAGTGTAAATAGCGAATAGCCACAACGTGGAGCTTGTACAACGAAAGGATGAACAATTAAAATTCAGTTAATGAAGCATTTAGTATTAAAAACAGTTTTACACATATTTTAATCTCAAAGAGAGTTACAATTTGAAAAGTTATAACATTTCCAGCTCTTTTGAGTGATGTATTCATATTTTGAACAACCACAATGATACAACATACACGAAGGATGAATATAATAATACATAATTAGCTCGAGTCAGGAATCTTCTCAGCACTGTCCAGATAGAAATGTTCACCATGGAAAACTATTGTGATAAACGTCCTTTGAAGTACATAGTTTAATTACCTCCCAAACTTCCTTCCATAGTTTAGAATATGTAGTTGTCAATGCGATAGTAAACGGAATAAAATATCAAAATATCAAAAACATTAAAGTCCAGCTCATTATCTCTGTTGGTAGTCCTTGTTATAATTTTCTAAGGGTACCCGGCTTGACTCGGGGCATGACCAAGAAATTGTAAATGGCTAAATTGTGGTCTGCCTTCTCACAATGATAAACCTGAAAATTGGATGTTGGGTCTGTTCTAAAGCCAAACTTAGTTCTGGAAGTTCATTCGGACAAAATATGATGAATATTTGTACGTACACAATATCCTACAATCCTACTGGGGTATTTATATTATTATATTAATAAGGAAGAGATAAGGAGGGTAAATTTGAGAGAAAATCGACCTGCCACAGAGTGAAAGGAGAATTTTAAAACCTTTTAGAAAATAATACCTCTTTACACCCAGCTGGGGTTTAAACCCCTAAATTCCCCATCTCAACCAAACCTGACAAGACCAGACCGATGTCTTAGTCCGCATGCCCACTAGTGTAAGATAAAACAAACTATGAACTGTCTGACTATATTTCTTGATGGTTGAATACACTTGTACATTTTACGAATGGCCACGTTTGTACAAACAATTAATGCTAGAACTAGACACGAATTGAAAACCTTCCCGTGCCTTCCCCTCGAGTTCAATGACGTGTTGTTCACTGGACGAAGCCTCCTACTCCTGACACCTTTACAGACTACTCGCACGGAATTTCGGATTTCATTTAGTTTGTAGACAAACCATTTCAAAGCAATTTGAATGTATATTCAAACAAAATAATAAAGATATATGTACTATTTTAGTTTCAGGATTGTTCATTGACATGTCCTGGTGTGATATCTCGACTGGTCCAATTCATTGTCTATAAAAACGCTTGAGAAACAATTTGCTTACATTTTCTGATGGGTTTTAAGACTGGGAGGCAATCAGCTATTCTGCTTTCATGAAGTTACGGGGAGGTATACATTAAAACTACTGATTTTGGCGCAACAAACACCAAATATCTTAAATCATAACAATCAAAATATTGGCTATAAAATTTTATACCATTTTTTATAATTATATTTTCCCTATTAATCTTTATATCAGTTTAATTATAAATGGTGAAACCTCTCTACAAAGACACCCCAGGGGACCAGCGAAAATATAAATACTGTTCGAATTAAATTACGTCAAGTACACAATAACTGGTTAAAATAATATTGGAGATTAAAATAATTACTTAACCAAATTTATAAAAAATATTACAAATATTTATATTTCACAAGCTTTCTCGTGTCTATAAGATATATTAAACTGGTCAACACGATTTTTGGCACAAGGAACAATGAAGGTGTTTCTAACATAAAACTAAACACTGAATTAAGAAATCTATCAGAATCTTTTTATCACACACACACACACAGAATTTTTCTTCTATGAAGCTTTTTATAAATAAATATATTGAAAGATTTGACCTATTTTATCACAATTAGCTATGTAATTTTTCCTTTTATATATATAGTAATACAAGTAGGTTCCAGATAGACCAACTGGCAGACAGATGAGCTATACAATGTGTTGTGACATAAACTCATCATCCCTCCAAGCAACCTATGCCAGTTTTGAACTGACACCCATGGTGTTTACATTGAGAGTTTGAGTTCTCCTTTGTCTAGTGATTATATTATTTTGCAACTTTGTTGGTGTCACTAATGTGTCCTTATGCCAAGGAAGTGTTTAAATCATCAAGATACGTTCTGTTATGTGTGTGGGGAATTGACATTTAAAGCTCAACGGTGAAGTATCATTTCATTAGTTAGATAAGGCTCTGGGATATATTTTGCTGCTGAGTAGAAGGCAAAGATAAGAACTGGTGCCCTCATATCTGCTGTTTGATCTGTGTGAAGTGTTTGACAGAATGGTTAAACGTAATCCAGATATATGTGATTTGCAGTTACCATAGTTTGGAGGGGACCCCAAGATAATTCCATACTGCTATTTTTGTTCAACAAAGATAAAAGGAATAAAAAGTAAACTCAAAGACACAGTGATAAATCCAAATTTGCCACTTTCTATCAGAACGGTTAGGCATAGTGAGGACTAACCTGTACCACAGCCTCCATAAAACCTAACTGTAGATGATAAAGACTCGGAAAACGATCTAATTCAACGTGATGTACCATGACAAGGGATGGGTTGTGAAATCACAACCTGCTCCTTTGTCACTGCTCCTCTGAGTCACATTCACAACCTGTTCCTGATAGACGAAAGGAGCTGTTCCTTTTTGTCACTGGTCCACGGATCAAATACGTGCTGTAACAGGTCCGGAGTAAACTTGTTCTTTTATGCTCCGGAGATATTTTGGAGCAGTCGTACAGTAGAAAGGAAGTGGATACTTTTTGTTCTTGTCACAGCGCTGAGATCAGAATTGAAGGGACCCGCTTGGTGATAAAATGATTTAAGGCAAGAGTCAGAAACTTACGGTCCACTGACTGATTTTATCTAGCCCACATAATATTGAGCAAACAAACAACTTGTTAAAAAAAATTGACTTAATAAAGACACAGTGCTAAAAAAAAACTAGGCTGGAAGTAGGTAAAAATATAGTGTCTGTTACAAAAAGGAGCAGGTAAAAGAAACAGGTCCAGTGGTGGAGCAGTAACAGATTGCTCCTGCTCCACTAAAGGAGCAGTTTTTCCCATCCCTAATTTCATGACGACTGTACAATGGAGTGATCAATCCCCGCCAACAAACATTCCATGGACTTACCCCATTTCATCGTTGCTTCTTGCCGTCCAGGTCACGTCAACTTAAGAAAAATCACCCGACTGAAATAGGTGTACACAAAAACGTTTGAACAATGTGTCTACATTGTCATAATATCCCGCCAGAACGCACTCTCCCCTGAGTTTGAACAACGCGCAAGCGTGTGAGCTAGGGGAAGGAAATAATAAGTTATCCTAAATGTCACCATACCGCGCATCACCAGACAAACATTACAGTGCGCATGCGTCTGTATAATATCGCTTCATGAGTGAACGTTGATGACCGCATCAAGAATAACATCATGTGTTCTATACCTCTACCAACTTTCCCCATCTAAGAAGAACTGTTTAAAAGCCAGTGATTATTTGTGTAATTTACTATTTGATGTCCAGCGAGTTGTAAGGACTTACTCATGTTCTATGTAAGTCAACATTTATTTTCGGTCTGTTTATTTATTTAATGTTTTTATAAAAATTAGATTTTTTGGTATAACTACTTAAGATTGTGCGAGGGAAAGTACTTATTTAGTTTTGGCTCAGTTTCATTTATGTTTTTTTTTTTACTTATTTACATTTTGGTCTAATTTTATGCTAAATTTATGTGTGGGGTTAGTGTTGTATCGGGATTCTCATTAATGTATATACTTCACATGTAGGTAGCTCGCGTTTGATGCATTCTTTATGTTTTCTAAAATCTATTCAATATTCCAGTATGAAGAGTAAGTCTTTATAACATGTAACTTTATGATTAGCTTAAGGTCATTCGACCATCAAAATTGTATTGCATTATTTTAATAAGTGTATAAATATAAGATATAAATATTGATTCAATGATTTCAAATAATTACAGTTCTCAAGTTATAAGTAGTCAAACTTACTATTTTATACATTTTACGTACTAATTTTAAGGTAAAGTAAGTTAATGTATGGGGATTAAATTTATCCTAGCTAGACATGCATATGAAGTGTATGCAATGAAGTATTTACAATATCTTAAATAAAATTTGTTTTTAATTTATAAGCTATTTAATAGTTGTAAAATTACATAATTTTTGATCTTATAGAAGTATTTTTGTTTTATATCTCGACACTTTGATTTTATATTATTTTGTAGTACATAGTGTCGTTATTTCAAATTTGTTTGGTTTATTAGTCTAACTCAACTCTTTTTATCTTGTTAACTACACCGTGTTGATCAATGCAAACGTAAATTTGCTATGTCCATTTTCTGAAACTTCTTGATTTGACTGTACCTACCAATAACACAGACAAGCTGACCAAGGAAGGGTCGGGCTACCCAGGTCTCCGACTAATGACTCACCCTTAATTGCTTTTTTTTTTTGCACCGTGTCTTACTACCTGAGTGAAAAGTTGTGACATTTATTTAGTCTCTTTTTCCTTCATCTAGTAATTTGGCACTTGGATAGTATTTTACTGTGTTAGTTTTATTCTTCAACTCAAAGTGTCAAAGGAACTCATCTCTTGGTACATCAAAACGCGTAGTGATTTTAAACCTATTGTTTATCTGAATATTACAATTAACTTCATAAATGTATAAAAATATATGAGTTTCACTTTTATTACTGGTTGTAAATTGAACATTAAAAAGTATATAAAATCTTAAAAGTTTTGAAAATATATCTATTGTCACATGAATACTGCATTTCTTTAAGCATTTTCTAAAAAAAAAATCATAATTTTGCGTGTTTATTGAACATGGCTAAGTTCAACTCTAAAAAGCAACTTACATCAAGACCAAGAAAACGAAACAAAAAGCCGAAATCTAACAAGAATCGGTATAAACTTAAAACAATGAAAGATTTGATTTACGATGTTTTCAGGTAAGTACAAGGNCACCCGCCTCGGTGGCGTAGTTGGCTAACGCGCCAGTCGTGTTGAGCCAGACCACCGAGGACGGGGAGATCGAGGTTCGAATCTCGGTCGGGTGAACTGGGGGTGGTTTTTCCTAAATGGTTTTCCACTCTCCCTCCACGCAAATGTGGGTTCACTTCATATAAATTCAACCTTCCCAATTCCTAATCCATTAGTGTAATTAGTACTTAAGCATATAACCCGAACGGGTAGTAAGACGCGGTGCTAAATAGTAATAATAATAATAATAATAAATTCACCACAAAGAGTTTTAGTTTGAATTACGGCTTCCTTAAATAATTAATAATGAATATCAACACACAAGCTGCAAAATAATTTTAACTACGGGAATGTCCGTATGGAGGAGAATACAATTTAATTTATTTAAATTTGTTGAAAAATGACACCTTGACATTAGAATACAATTGAGCCCGGGATCTTAGCGCGTCAATGTTCTAGCACTGAGCTATCCAGGATTCGTCCCTCGCGCATGATATTATATCCACACACACTGACGATATAAAATGTAGTCAGTTTAGTCAGTTCAGACTATAAATTATGTAAATATTATAGTATAGGCCTTTATCAAAGGTAGTAGATCAAATGATTTGACGTATGAATTAGTGAACCCATTTCTAGTAACTTTTATAGTTGTCAAATAGTGATCTTATTAAAATCAATCTAAATCATACATTCAACTTATCCACTAAGAATCTTAGTTTGAATTACAGCTTCAACTTGGAACCCACTGTTGTTTGTTGTTCCGGGGCCTTGTTACCAGTGGTTGATAATACTCCATTATGTTATGTCCCGGGGCCTTGTTACCAGTGGTTCATAATATTCCAATGTTTTATGTCACAGAGCTTTGTTACCACGGGTACATAATAGTTTATTATATGTCCCGGAGCCTTGTTACAATTGGTTCATTATATTCTATTTTGTATCCCAGAGCCTTGTTACCACTGATTCATTATATTCTATTTTATGTCCCGAGGGTTTGTTACCACTGGTTCATAATATTTTATTTTATGTCCCAGAGCCTTGTTACCACTGGTTTATAATATGCTATTTTATATCCCAGGGCCTTGTTAACACTGGTTCATAATATTCTATTGCTTTATATTCCAGGGCCTTGCTACCATTGGATCATAATATTCTATTTTATGTCCCGGGGGCTTGTTACCACTGATTCATAATCTGCTATTATTTATGTCCCGGGGCCTGGTTATTAGTGGTTCATTATATTCTATTGTTTTATGTCCCGGGGCCTGATCACCAGTGGTTTAAAATATTCCATTATTTTATATCCCGGTGCCTGGTTACCAGTGGTTCATAATATTCCATTGTTTTATGTCCCAGGGCCTTGTTACCACTGGTTCATAATATTCTATTTTATGTCCCAGGGCCTTGTTATCAGTGGTTCATAATCTACTATTGTTTGATGTCCCGGGGCCTTGTTACACGAGTAGGACATGACTTGTGCCAACTGGTTGAACTCATGCATATGCGGACAAAATGATCAACAGCCAACTGGTTAACCCAAAAAGACCAACTTAGGAAATTGATGATCATTTTAATCCACAAAATTACCGTATAAATGAACGGGTAGTAAGACGTGGTGCTAAAAAAAATCCACTAAATTGGTAATTTTTTTCCCCTTAGCTTCTCACTCCCCTCCCCGTTTGAGCTATACGCAGAATAAGGAATGCGAATGACGCATTTAGCCATGTGACCACAAATGTGGGTATTTATTAGGGCTATAAATTTTATTAAAAAATAATATTTGATAGACTTTACTTGATATTTTCCGTTTACGATTTTATTGTCTAACCCGTTTGCAATGTATTAACTTGTCGGTCAATTGGTTTATTGAATCCATCTCGACTTTTGTATACCAGTCGGTCCTCTCAAGTCAAACAGTTGTAAATCTTATCACGTGGTCCTAAACGTGTCGGTCACTTGAAGCACTCAAGCTTTGAAATATTTTTATCTATTTGGTCAACCAGTTGGCTGTCGATCACTTTGCCTTCTTATGCATAAGCTTATCGACCAGTTGGTCCTAGTCTTGTAGGCCACTTGACCTACGTGGCATTCGAACATTTTTACAGCTTTTCAGCCGGTTTGTAAGATGCCAATCATGAGCTCTGTTAACTATTATAATAATAACAACGAAAAGTGATACTTTTTTTTCTACAAATAAAGAACTCTTAAACCTGCTCCGGTGCTAGCATGATCTCTAAGGCGTCACTCTCGTCATAGAATAGATCGTTAAAGACAGGGGGATCGGGGTTCTATCTCGGTCAGGTGTACAGAAGGTAGTTTTATTATAAATTGTTTCCCACTCTCTCTGAGCAAATGCGAGTGCACTTCCTCTAAATTCAGCTTTCCTAATCCCTAACTAACTAGCGTAATTAGTACATGTGAGTATACCGCAAACGGATAGTAAGACTCGGTGCTAAAATAATAATTTAAAAACCCTTAAACTTTCACCACTCAAATTATTTCATTAAATTGCCTAGTAATAAGGTGGGTGCTCGTGTTATGGCCATGTTCCTGATATGGCCACCCCCCTATTGTGAGTTAGCTAACAAAAAAATCTGCTATATGGCATCAGAATCCAGTGAGGGGGTCTCTTAGTGTGTCACGTGATCATTTCCCGTCCAGCCAGGTTGAGCAATATGTCAACAGTTGCCTCTTTTGTGTTTTTCGTGGGACCTCTTCTTGTTTTTCTCTGGTAAGTCTCCTTTGTTTTACGCATATTTTTCAAATACTTTTTTCATGAAAACCATTGTACTCTATTCAGTTTTGAATGCTCTTTCGATTGGTGTTGTCGTTGATGGCGTATCTTTTACGAGTTGTTCATAATCAAACGATTTTCGTGAAAGCTGACCTGCTCCTGATATGGCCACCCAGGTAGTCATATCAAGTGCACTAGGGCCATATCAAGTTCAGTT
>CABFWO010000458.1:0-36931 GCA_902155825.1 Timema genevievae | reverse complement strand
GTCAGAAGTCAGCTGTGAGCTGTCAGTCAGCACCACAGAAGCTAAAACTGAGGTAAACCTAGACGTACTTTACGCCGTTATCTGGAGAAGTATAGCCCCTTAAAGAAGTCAAAGTTGGGTGTAAAACCCACCTTGACACCGGAACAAGAAAAACAGCTATGCCAGAGAATTTTCCGTTTGTCTTTTCAATGAAAAAAAGTGTGAATGTCAATTGTTTAAACAACTTCATTTTTCATGGAAAATTCTCTTTTGAATTCACTTTTTAATAACAAAAAGGATTACTTAATATCATCTTTATTCATTTTACACCAAAATTATTTAATTTGAGCAAAATTGCACTATGAAACTGAAAAAAATCACGATATGTAGAATATGAAACAAGGGTGGCCATATCATGTGCACATGTTCCTGAAATGGCCACTAGGTAGACTTTGGGAATTTAGTTTTTTTGGACCAGTAAAACAATTTTTATGGGGAATGCAATTTTTTTTATGAAAGTACATTCACCTGAAAACGATTTTAAAAAAAATTGTTTTGTTTTTTTTCAAAATGGTGGCTAGAAAAATTCTCACAACTTAGCATGACCATATCAGGGACACCCACCTTACTTTTTTTCTTCTAAGAACACATTTTGTAAATATAGGCCTAGTAGTATTCAGTACAATAAATACTTTGCGACACGTGTAATAAGTTCATTATTTTAAATTATTAATATTCTATGAATCTTAGTAGCCAGGATTCATACTCAAGACCACAACTCCCAGGTGAGCCATGCAGTGATCATTCATATTCTAAATTACTAAATAACAGTGAAGTTCCTTAGTGGAAAAAAGAGGTAGTGTTATGACAACACTGTTGTGAACAAAGAGCTGGCAATCCCCGCTTACATTCTCACTCCACCTACCTACCCCCCCTTTACAACATAACACCCCCCTTCAACCATGTTAAAAATTCCCTGTCAAAATGTTATAGCATATTCATTATAGGAGAAGCTTGTTGGACGAATCGGCTTAAATTAGGTATAGCTTTGCTAAATAACATCTAGGACGATAATATTCTGTAAGTTGTCGTGGTAGGAATAAAGTTTTCTATATGCGTAACTTTAATAAATATGTCTGGCCTTGCGACTAGCACACTTCTCGGACAGTTGATGCCGCCTTTGGTTAGGGTAATTGTAAGTATAGTTAAGTGCAGAGTTCTCCTATATATTTTTTATTATGTATATTTTTGATGATATATATTTTCTAATATTTTACTTTAGTATTGTAAAAGGTAGACCTATCTAGTGTTAGACTTAAACCATCATATGTCACGTGTTAGCCTTATGACCCATTTTAATATTTTAATTTTTTTTTGTTGGTAATATTTATGCTTCAAAGATTCGAGTTTCAAGGGATATAATATTTTTATGGGGTTTATACGTATTCACGGTCATTATATTTATACTACTAATTTTCCATATTTGAAAGCTTGTTGTTTGAGAATAAACAGCTTATTTCCAATGTTTATATGACCTTCATTAACACTTGTATATTATGATTCATTACTCTCTATCTGCTTAAGTTCATTTACCCACTCTCCGCTATGTTTACTATATTTTGGGGATAGCCAACATGGGTTGGATATATAGTGATATACAAATTATGAATCCCTGTAGAATATAAGTATTTCCATTAGTTCTGCTGTTTTCGTGACTTTGTACACTGGTCGGTTGCTGGTGCCTGCTGTAGAGTCAACCAACCGAGTTGTCGGTACAGTGAGGAGCAACATGACTCTACTTTTGAAGCACGTACCTATTCTTTTGAGCCACATCTGCTAGCTCAAGGTGATTTAAATTACTTTGTTGGGATTTGAATTTGTCCAAAAAACAAGCTAAACTTTTGGGGTCCAAGCTGAATGCCTGGAATTTACTTCAGAGTGACACCAAAGTGTGTTTTTTTTTCTGTAACTACTAGGGAAAAATTGTATTCTCAAGAAAATGATTTAGTTTATTATAACACTATTTTTTATGTGACTATGCTCTTGATCATGATCAAAAAACAGCAGGATAGCGTCTGTTTATTGATTCATCTAAAACTAGCTTGAAAGATGTCCTCTAGCATAATGGAAACAAATTTCCCTTTGTGCCGTTATTTCATGTCGCCAATATGAAGAATCTTACCAAAATATGAAATTTCTTTTGGAAAAAGTTAATTATGATAAGTAGAATCGGAACATATGTTATGGTTTAAAAATCACTGCACTTTTACTTGGTTTGCAGCTCAGCTATACTAAATTCTGTTGATTCTTGTGCGAGTGGGACAGTCGTGACAAGAAAGGTCATTACATAAAGAAGGAATGGTCAAAGTGTGAGTCTCTTACTCCTGAAAAGAAAAATGTTGCACATCTGCTACTTGTTGACACTGAATATATTTGTTTACCTCCACTTCATATCAAATAATTAAGGCTTTTTAAGAACTTGGGCTATGAAAATTGGTGCTGGTTTTACTTATGTGAAGGTAAGGTTTCCTTGAATAAGTGATGCTAATATTAAAGAAGGCATTTTTGTGGGCCCTCATATAATAGATTTGATTCAAGATGGAAAATTAGAAGATATATTAAGTTAAGATGAAAAATCAGCGTGAAGATCATTCATAAGTATTAAAAGAAAGGCTTGTGGGAAACTTTAAAGCACAGAGCTACCGTGACATTGTGGGTGAACTCTTACATTCATTTGAAGATATGGGGTGTAAGTGCCGCTTAAAATTTATTTCTTGGCCTCTCGTTTGGATTTATTTCCCGAGAATCTCGATGCCGTCAGCGACGATCATGGACAGCGATTCCACCAAGACATTTCAATAATATAAAAGAGGTAACAGGGAAAATGGAGCTCTAGTGTGCTCGCTGACTATTGCTGGACACTTAAGATGGATGTTCCAGATGCTAAATATGCAAAAAAATCATCAACTGTTTTATTTTAGGTAGTATAAATATTGTTATAAATGTAAGTAAATATACTTTTTATTTTAGATCTAGCCTGTAGTGTCACTAAAATCCCTGCGTGATAGAGAAAAACTAGTTGCATATTTAAATTCAGCATAAAAATGTGATCTAATAAAAATGATTTTATAAAAAGAACATACTCTATCTGTTTAGTTAAACGAGTATAGCCTGGATGGGTAGTAAGTAGCAGTGGGTAAGAAAATTAATGGGTAAGATCAGGGTAGATATGGTTATAGTATATAGGACTAGAGAAGAGGTGTATAATAAACTCTGTCAAGTGGAGTCAAAGAGGAGAAGAATACATGGTTTTCTTCTTCACGAAGTTAGCCATTTATTCTCGTGTATAAAAACAGTTGTTGCAAATCGGCTACTCAGTTGAGCCATGCCTTTACTCAATTTTTTAAACATAGAAAAACTACATTTTCAACTCACAATAATTGTTTACTAATATGTAGAGAACTATGAGATATCAAGAAAGTGGAAGCCATGGAGGGCATGCTGGAAAGAATACGAAGGAGAAGATGCATCTGGAGTAATAGGAAAATACTGCAAGAGAGATCAAGATTGATATGGGAGGAACAGGTAACAGCAAGGGTGCGAGTATGAGAAGAATGGACGCACATAAAGGAGGAAGAGTGGTGGAAAGAAAGAGAAACATGAAGGCTTTTTACAAAATTGACCCGGCTGAAATTGTCAGTGTGACATATAAATGTTTATTTAACTACGTTTATTGATTAGGGATGAGCAAGGCTAATGCTAACTTTATAAGAAATATACTAACAATTTCGTTGAGTAGAAGCGTAAACTATTTATGAAAAAATACCTTCAGTACAACCAACCGGGTTTCAAGCCACAAAATCCTGGTCACCAGAATCATTATCTTTAAATTTATTTATAAATTGATTTTCTTAAAATCAATAGAAGTTGTCTTGAAGTCTTGATTGCAATCTATTTCGAAAGAGGCATAGTTAGGTGTGAATTTCTGTTAAAACTAGATTGTGCTTCTTTCATTAATATCCAAAGCGAGTTCATCAAATTATGAACTAAATTTAAAAAAAAAGCAAGAGATCTGGTTTCCTCTTCATCAACTCAAAAAAAATTAACCACTTTCGGACAGTTGTTTTTGTCTTAGCCTGAACCTGAAAAACATGATTTTATGCTGGCCATACTTTTATAACTCTCCCGAGAACAGATGATGAAATAAATTGTGTCGGTACATGTCGCAATAACTCAGACTATTTCAAGCTTACCTTAGTTCAACTAAAAAGGTCCCCTCAAAGTCAGGGAAACTTAACGTCTCGTGGTGATATTGATTTTTAGCACTGAAATTGGTACGTCCCGCAAAAATTGGAAGGTCTGGCAATGCTACATTTGGCTCACTTCAAAATGCATTTGATAGGAATTTAACACCTGCTCTTAAAAATAAATAAAGAAATAACCGGAAATCCTTTCTCTTACGCTCACATATCTACTACAGTGCTTGAGGGTTGAATGTGAAACTTTAATGTCAGAATTCTTGGTCTACTGAGGGCCACATGCTAAATTCCATATTATAATCAAAGAATTTACTAATACATAACTTTTTCCTGTTATTCAACAATCTGACATTTTTACAAGGGAATCTTCATTTTTACTCACATAAACACTGATTTTGGTAGGAAGAGCGTTCTTGAAGTTCTTTTACCCTAACATAATCCCCCTTTATATTAGGACTTTGGTAGGATACAATGACCTTTCAGTGATTAATTTGCCAACGTCACAGAAAAGTGAATGAATAGCATGAAGGGACGGGAGTATTTACGTGACATAGCCTTTATTGAAACTCTTTGTACCTAAATATTGTGTTTTAGCTTCATGCGCGAGTCCAAATCGTGAAACACAACACAAAAAACAATTCATCATTACATTTGATCACATCTGTGGTTTGTATAGAAATCAGTTTGTTTTCAAGCGACGGTAGACAATGGATAGTGGGAGCCCAACGATAAACAAAAGGGAAGGTTGTACCAAGCACTGGTGGATGGACAATCAACTTCTTCGTGGCAATCCACTAAACAAATGTGACTTTCATCGGGCAAGGTCGTGGTGATAGGTCGGTAACAAAGGTCTGGTCAATATCACATGTGTAGCCCATTCAACTTTTTTTTAATCAAATATAGAACGCTTGGAATCTATATGAGACCATGGGTCAGAAACAACAGGAATACGTCATTGTCATCTCAATTATTATTATGTTTATTTGTTTCTTATTATTTTTAATTTGTACATACAACACAAAGGAGTCATTAAATACTTAATTTAAGAGGAGGGACTGATATAGAATATACCTTCACAAGTGATGAATTAAATGTAATAATGCATACTGAGTAACCTGGTTCAGATTTAAACTCTGGTCTCCCCATTAATGTAATTCAAGTACAATAATTAGAGTATTACGCCCAAGACCACTCGGCTGTTACCCTGTTTCAGATTTGTTTACGTTTTTACCCAAGATACGTGTTATTGGCGGAAACACAATTATCAATCTTTCCTTACCCACAAGCATAGTATGTGTTAGTCAGAAAACTGTTACTCCGTTTAGCTAAGCGTATCCTAAATTATTATTTATATGAAAGACACAACAACCAAACCCAATGCAGTTGAGGCGCTCCTTGGGAACTCTGTATTAATAGAATAAGGGCTGGTCTTATGACTCCTGGATAAATATTAATCTTATAGATAAATATTTTTATCTGGTGGATAAGTTAAAAGTGTGTCTTGTGACTGCAAGATAGCATTTATCTGCTGGATAAAATGTATTTATCCATCATATTTTTATCAGGAGGCTTAAGTACCTGATAACTTTAATCTGAAAGTTAAAATGGTTGTTGCCATAGTGACGCCTTGTTTTTAATGAGGTTTCGTCTATCAGAATCTGTTTTTAGGTTAAAATCTTGGTTCACGTGTTTAGTAAGCACAGTTACGGGCTCTAACTATATAAAGTTAGAACATTTGATTCATAATTTTATATAAACTGACAAGCTATTTGTAGAGTTATATTTATATAAAAACAAATTATCAAAATGTGAGTACAATAAATGAGATTTTGTAAACGTTGTACCCAACTATTGACCAAATTTTGGCAAGACACCGAAATTAATACTTGCACGACATATTAGCTTCTGCGCCCACGTGACACCATCTGTTAACTCGCACTCGTTTGGCCGCCATTATTTAACAAATGTGAGCGTTGTAGAAAAAAAATCTTGGTTCGCATGTTAAGTAAGCACAGGCCCAGGTTCTAGCTATATATAAATTTAGAACATTTAATTCACACTTTTACAAAAAATTACAAGCTATTTGTAGAGTTAAAGTTATATAAAAACAAATTATTTAAATGTGAGTACAATAAATGTAATTTTGTAAACGTTGTACCAAACTATTGCCCACGTTTTGGCAGACACCGAGATTAGTACTTGCAAGACAACTTAGCTTCTGCGCCCACGTTATGCTATCTGTATTCTGTTTCCTCGCACTCGTTTAGCCGCCATTATTTAACAATTAATGTTGAGCTTTCTCGCCACTCGCTAGGTTGTAGCGGTAGCGTCTGGGTTTATACGCATGCGCGCACTAGTAAAAACAGTACCAACCTTGCATTTTCTACATAAAAATATATGTATCCTACAGATAGCTATCCGTCAGATAAATTCCATTCATAATACTTGTAAAATATTAAAGTGGCTGATAACCTTTAACTGGTAGCTAACTTTAACCTCCCAATAGCAATATTTAGCCCGTAATCATAAGACCAGCCCTAAGTTACATGTATACTGGCGGGAAACTATCCTCTAAGATAAGGTAGTTAATAAACATGCATTAGAAATAGTAAAGTAAGTAAAATAAATAATAGAGGAAAATAATTTTTTAACACAGGAATGAAATGTCCTGTGAATTGCCCCTCTCTCAACACCCTACCTCATACAGCTCTTCTAAAATATACTCAAAATTGATCTCGTAATAAAAGTTTAAGTGCTATAAAACTGTGTTTAATAAACTGTCAACGAGTCATTAACGTTCCAAAATGTAAAGGATAAAACCATATCCAAAAGAAACAAAGTTATAATCTTACTAATATTTTAGAGTCAACGTTTTCATGGAAATTTGAAGAAACTATAGTAAATCCCTGACAAATTTCCTTTGGTACATTACAAAAATGTATATTTTTAATTTTAAAAAACATAAATTATTTTACCCTCCGTAAATGTTGACACTTTCATAGGTAACGGTGGCGGCCGCTTGATCGGTATAGCTCAATCATGAACTCAAGCCATGGAGTTCTTTATTTTCCACAAATTGTATAGTACAATAGAAGCATACACTAGTCTTATGAGTGATATACTCGTATGCAGGGCCATGTCTGGGCGAGTAAAGGGGGCAATTGCCCCAAGATTCACATTCGTGGGGACCACATTTCCCCCAAAATTAACTAAACAAATTACAGCTATTATTCTAAATTTTGCACCAAATAGTGCACAGATGATTAATTAACATTAATAAATAGTCACTTAGTGATAGTATTCCATTCCAGAATCCTAAAAACCCTAACTTTATGTCATTTAAGATTTACATTACTCGAGCAATGTGCTAAAGTACAGTAGAATACGCCACCATTCTGCTACCACTGTCGGTCTAAAGACAACTAACAGTGCAATGGTGCAAAGAGGAATTTACTTTTGCTAACTTAAATTTGTTTGCATTTAACAAAGTATAGTCATTTAATAGGTTTATCAATTTTCTATAAAACATGAGAAATTAACAAGTAGGCTAACATAAGTACCGATTACGTATCAATATAATTATTATAACGGCTTAATGCTAATACTGAAAAACTGCTGTACAAAAGGGTGGGTGGGCCTCAGATTTTTTTTCACCCCGGGCCTCACATTTTCTTAAAACGGCCCTGGATACGTGGTTGAGCAATGAGATGCGTTGCAGACCTATAGATATCCACTATGATTAAAAAAGATTTGATATTTTAAAAATAGTTTTGAACAAAGTGTAGGCTTCTCAGTGCTCTCCAATGTATAGCCCTTTAGGTAAAAAATGTTTACTTTCTAAGCTCAGACCTGTATTGACAGCAAAAACAAAGACAGCATATTTAACATTTGAGACCTAAGTAAAGGAACTTATTATTACTACTACTACTACTACTACTACTACTACTACTACTACTACTACTACTACTACTACTATTATTATTATTATTATTATTATTATTATTATTATTATTATTATTATTATTATAATTATTATTATTATTATTATTTTAGCACTGTGTCTTACTACCTATCAGAGTTCTACACTAAGTAAGGGATCAAAGTAGTCTCAAGAACAAGGTAACTGTTGAGGGTTCCTTGTTGCAACCTTGTAATATTTTTTATCGCGTCTTACTACCCATCCAGTCTATCAAATTATATTCACACTGATAAGTTGGGAATGTATAATATAATATTTAGGGGAAATTTACCCGCATTTGTTTGGAGGGAGAGTGTAAAACCGATAAAGATAAAAATAACCTTAGTATACCCAGCGGGGACTCAAAGACATGCCTGCCCACCACCAAAAGACAAGACTAGACGAGGCTGCGGTTTATTCGATAGTTTGACCTAAAGCAACCTGTGTTGAAACAGTTTCATATACGAGATGATCGATTGTTACCTTGATATATTTTGGCCGAGACAGTATAGGAGTACTTCCCGCTGTTCTATTGTCCAGTCCATTAAGAGCTCGTAATAATATATCCCTGTAATTGATTGGTCCCTTGCTGGGCTACAGCCTCATAAAGGGGCCACCGGTGATTTCAGATAACGCAGGGGGAGTTGGCAGACGTATCTAGGCTCAATACGTCTTACTACAGTCCTAGCCTATTTATATTATCACATACACCTATAGACGATATTGGTGGCGGCATTACCGTGCATACCGGATTGATAATCCACTTCCATGCTACCAATTCAATGAATGACATAAAAGTGGGATGTTAATACATTTCTTAACCTCCTCGCGGACTTCTGTTAGATGATAAATATCTCCTTGTTCTCTTGGTACCATTGTGCTGCAGGCTTTCCAGGACGGACTGCCTTTTAATCTCTCGCACTCTCTTACTTACCCTTGCATGTTTCGGTTTTCTAAGTGTATATTAGGGGTAAGTGGTGTTTATGCCCTTAGACCCTCAACATGGCTTTACCTTATCTTAGGTACAAGATAATTAATTCACTTCCAAAATCAAACTGTTCACTATTACTAATTATTATTGTAAGTTGAAGAGATATAATGTTTAAAGTATGGCCTCCTCCTCCACCATTATTTCAATCTCGACCAAGAACATTTGCAATGGATCTAGATTATCAATTTAAGATCCAGTTCATATCCTTATACATAAAAGACACGATATATATATATATATATAATATTAGTATCGTGTCCTTCTACCCATTCCAGCTATACTTATGCTGAAATCGTTGAATATATGTTTTATGAAATTACAATAGGGCCTATAAAACTTTTAACTGCAGTAGTATACAAACCCCCTAAAATAAATGATTGGGGTAACTTTGAAGCTAATCTTATTAACTCTAATTCTGATCACACTATAATCATGGGCGATTTTAACATTGATTTATTAAATAGTGATTCGAATGATACGCGAAAGTTGCGAAATATATTTCACTCTTGTAACCTTACCTTTTGCTCCCTCGAAGCCACTTATCATACATCATTATTTGACCTCATAGCTACATCCAATAATGAGATGGTCCTAGTTTGTGGCCAAATGGTGGCATCTGGCCTCTTTAACCACGACTTAATATTTCTGGCATATTCTTTACGTGCCCATAAATGTGTTCTTAAAAATATTACTTATCGAGACATGAAGCATATAGACACTGAACAGCTCATGTTGCTAGCACTGCCCCATGGGAGTATACAGATGTAGCTGTAACCCTTTACGAAAAGGTTGAGTGTTTGAATCATATAATTATGAGCATATATGACAAACATGCATCTCTAAAAACAAAACTTGTGACGCGAGCGTCCACCTCCTGGTTGACTGACAACATTCCAAGTATGATGGTTCATCGTGACGCTGTGTTTAGGTCATATAAATTTGCATGCAAAAGTCTGCTGATGCTACTTCACTGTTTGTGTCATTTAAAAAATTACGCGATAAATGCACTAATGCTGTTGGAAAAACCAAGCTCAAATACACATCTCACTTATTTGGAGTGGAAAATGGAATTGGTAGTTGCTGGAAAAATTTCCGTGGTATGGTACTTTGTCAAAATAAACTTACCTATGCTAATGATATAAGCCCATACACATTTAATGAACAATTTACAGCCCTGTCACAACAGACTGACCCATGTCCACAACACTTTCCTGGTGCTGATTATCCAAACGATAACAGTATATATCATTCACCAGTGACAACTCAGGATGTAATTAAATCATTAAGCAGAATTAAATCCAAGGTGATTGGGGTTGACCAAATTTTAATTAACTTCCTCCTCTTAATTTTACCTTTCGTCACTACTCCAATAACCAATATTTTTAACTTCTCACTTACGAATGGTGTCTTCCCTAATCTATGGAGAATGACTTATGTTCCCCCTGTAACTAAGATTAACAACCCGACTAGTATAGGGACTTCCATCCTATTTCTATTCTCTCTACTTTATCTAAAGCGCTCGAATATTTGGTGGACACACAAATTTTGTACTTCATTAACGAGCATGCTTTGCTGAAGCAGTTTCAATCTGGTTTTCGTCCTAAGCATAATACGACGACATTGGCATTAATAAATGTAGTTGATGACATTCGTCTTGCCATGAATGGTAAGAATATTACTATACTCATCTTAGTTGATTGCATTTAACTGTGTTAGCCACAATATGCTACTACGTAAATTGTTTGTGTCATATAGGTTTTCTTTTAGTGCTCTGCAATGGATAATGTCTTATTTGATTGGTAGGTAGCAGAGTGAGAACGTCAATGGAAATTTCTCCTCGTGGCTACCGGTTAGAACTAGTGTCCCTCAAGGCTCTATAATAGGCCCAATTTTGTTCTCATTATTTATTAATAACTTACCTGACATAATCTCTCATTATATATATCATCTTTATGCGAATGATTTACAGATTTATATCTCTTCCCGTCCATTGGAAATAGAAACGGCTATAAATAAATTTAATACAGATCTTATGGCTATACATTACTGGTCCAAGCAAAATAACCTCTCTTTGAATCCAAATTGGATTGGTTCCAAAATGATATTAAGCTCGACTCTGAACCCATATCCATCTCAACCACCGTACATAATTTAGGCCTTACTATTAATGAAAACCTGACTTGGACTGACCATGTGACTACTATATGTAAACAACTTTTGCTACAATGCATACTTTAAAGGTACACAAGCTATTCTTACCAGTACATATCAAGGCTATGTGGTTCAGGCATTTGTTCTTCCTCATTCTGATTATTGTGATGTTGTGTTTAGCGACCTAACGGAAACTCTGGCCACTCAACTTCAGAGGCTGCATAATGTGTGTGTTCGATATACAGTATCTTTAATCTGAAATATTGGGATCATGTTACTCCATACTTACCAAAGATTGGTTGGATGAGACTTGAACAAAGACGTGAAGTACATTCTCTTTTAGTGCTGTACAAAGTAATTACGACTGGCTTATCTAGCTACCTAGCCTCTCGATTTCAATTTCGACAAGTACAGGGTGGCCCCTGCACTCACTCTCATTCAGATAACTTGCTCAGTGTTCCGAGATGCAAAACTAATTTTTATTTAAATCTTTCACTGTCTCATATTCCTTAGCTTGGAACAAGTCACCTGTAGATTTCACAGATGTGAATGGGCTATATGATTTTAGAAACAAACTCACCAACCACTATATCTCTAGTGTGTGAGCTGCGCCATAATCCATGTGTGTGCGTGTTTGGTGTGAGAATGTTTACTAATTTTATTTTATCTTATCTCTTTGTTTCCACTAATGATCTAGAGATCAGTATCTAGAGATACTGTTTACTGTTTTCAAGTTTATTACTGTTTTGGTTGCTGGTTTTTTATGTGTTTATCTCATTGCAATATTTTATATGTTTTATATCCATGTGTATGTTTACCTCAAATAATTGTCTCCTGTGTTTTATTTAATGATAGTAATTGATAAATAAATGCAGTGTAATGTTAAACTTAAGACATGGTTAAGTGTAAGAGAAGGCTCATGCGTTAGTTTCGCCATGTAAATAAAAACACTAATAATAGTATTTAGGCCCTACTAATATGTATTAACTACGCCAACATGTTAAGTATGCTGAAGGTTGAATTTAAATGAAGTGTAGGCCTACATGAATTTATGTCTCGAGAGAGAGTGTAGTACAATTTAGAAAAAACACCCTCGTCGGAACTCTAATTATGACCTCCTTGTCACCAAACATGCATACTTAATGAGTGGTATTTAAACCTTTTTAGCTCTCGTAACCCAGTTATAATTTCTGTTCAGCTGTGTACCCCCGAAGCTGTTGGTGCAAATAGCAAGCTAAACATATTCTATAATCAAACTGTCACTCCCAAATCTTATGTCCTTCCGGCCGAGTCCTTTGTGGCTAAACCTAAGTCTAGCACTGCTTGTTCAGAGTTTATATTACGTTATATATACATATATAACGGTATATATACATACGATATGTATATATTTCAATCCTACGTACTCCCTCAAGATGTGTTCAAGTACCACTGAATTTAATACGACTGTACTATATTACTTTGATATCTAAGCCACGTGTCTCCGATGAAAGGCGAAAATTATTGTCTTCGAGGATTCGAGCATCCCATCTGAAGTATAAAACAAGTTCACATGCCTGTGATTTTCCTTATGAAGACGAGCTGTGTTAGTGCGCATCATCCTATGCGCAACTCATCCCGGTGATGAAACAAGGAAGACGGATATTAGCTCAGGAACTATGACTGCTCGAGGGCTTATTTTCTCTGTCAGGACCAGACTGCGTGTCAAAACAAAATAATAATAAATTGGCATTGATTGGCAGTCGGATCATTAAACGGCTGTCTAGAGGTCGTTGGAGGTGTGGACCAAACCTAAACCTCACTAGGGTTATATATACAGTATGTATGCATAACATATTATGTAATAAAGTTTGACAAGTCTATTTTCGGTAATTGAAATTATAATAAAATGGGCTAACCGATTATGATAAACAAACAATAATTAATTTAAAGGTTAAGGGTCCAGGATATCGTCAAAAAATAGTAGCTTCCAAAGAAAACTATCTTTTCTTTTGGAATTTCCAGCTTTGATGCTGTGTGAGTGGTGGCTCATCTGTACAATCATTCTTTGTTTACAACATCATGAAAACCATGATTGGTGTATGATTTAATATATAGATAAATACAAATATTAATCTTTGGTTCAATATTATAAATAATTTCTTACTTAAGAGGCACAGTGCAACAACTAAATAGAGAGCTGGCAGAAGTGTAGTTCTAAAGTTTTCATTGGAGTGTGAAGGGGAGAAATAGCCTATACGTTTTTCTTAAAATTAAACACCGAAATTTTAAATCTATGGAAATTTGATGACATTTTTACAAGTAAACGTTTCTTTAACTATAACGTTCTGTCTTCAGGATGATTTTGAAATAGCGTGACAAAAGGAAAAGGATGAAAGGTGGTGCTATGACGAATATATTGGTATAAGGAACACATGGTCGATGAAGTCCCCTTAAGTCGCTAGGAACTTCAAACATTTAAAGTGTTGCCTGAATTATAGACAACCTCTCTGAAATGCCAGTGGCGCTAGATGGTGATTATTGGCGTTATCGACACATCGTGCTTCATCCAACCAAAGGTCACATAATCACTTCGAGATTGCACCATTACACAGACATCAGGCTCGTGCCATACAAGTAGAGATGTGGTATCGAAAGAAGAGTATCGATACTGTACTCAATAAAAGTATCGAAAGAAAAATATCAATACCGTACTAGTATCGAAAGAAAAGTATCGATAACACTAAGTATTGGTATCGAAATTTTACTCTGGAATTTCTTTTAATCTAGTAATAATTATTTCAACTTCTGCATCATCATTGTATTTTCATATTTAATTAAACACTTAAAATTATAATTATTTAACCATATTATAGTAAACTTAGTTCTATCACGTCTATGTTATGTGTTGGAACTTGGAAGGTATGATAGATAGTACTCTATGATGGAGGTGCAGTTTTTTTCCAACTACATTCGCCGTTTATATACTCCATCAAGATAGATTATTAACTTGACATACATTACAAAAATGGACGCCCTGCCCTGCTTAAACAACGCTTACAAATTTTCTGCTTCGTCTGCTTGGGGAACTGATGAGTTGACTGAGTTTATAAAGCTTTACAAAAGCTTATTTTGTTTAGTTTGTGATGAGCGTGCTCATTGGTAAAGTAAGGGTTAGTGACTGGTTGTCACTCGCCATGTCGTTCGGTCAAGCATCAGGATGACGTACTGATAAACAAAGATGAAAGAATTATGATGAGCTAAAGGATATTGAATGGTAGAGTTGATTCTTGCCTGCCATGCAGAAAATGAGTGAGAATTGAGAAATAGTGTCATTTGTTCTTCCTCCACAGTCCATCCTAGTAAACATTTAAACCCAGCATGAGTGAAAATAGCAATAAAGTTGTTTCTTTCAATACCGATCCTATACCGGAGTGTGAGTACTAATATCAGTAAAAGTATAAGAAAAAAGTATCAAGTAAAAAAATACTAGTATCGAAAGCAGAATATCGATATTATTAAAGTATTTATACTTTTTACACACCCCCACATACAAGAGTGGAACAAAGATGGAGGACTACACTTTCAAGGAGGTAGCTGACATGTACCTTATCTACGGAGAAGTTCGTTGTAACGTCCTTACCCTACAACTACCCCAACAGACGTCACCCAAGTCGAAACAAATTAGTGTATGTTGATCGGCATGCATGAAAGGTTGTATATATTTCAAGCAGAACTTCAAATGTTTGAAGTTCCTAGAGGCTTAAGATGGGATGCTAGTGAGCGCGAATTTAGTGCGCTAATTTTGCAGTTTTTATAGCATAAACATTTTTTGAACAAAATAAATCAAATTTTTCTTCTATAGAAACATAGAGTTTAGTTTTCTGCACGTGCTAATCTCAACAGTTTTTTAATATCTGAAATGAGCATGGTGGCATTTGGTGACAAACTTTTTAAATTAAGAGAAAAAGTTGTCATTAAATTCCAGGACACATCTGACAGATATTCAAGGACTGTTGAGATTAGCATGTGCAGAAAACTAAACTATATGTTTCTATAGAAGTGTGCCGTGCTAATGTGACATTAGCTCGCACAATGTCACTGTGACATTCTTTTTGTGGTCACACACATTCTTTTCTTGTTTCTTTTTACTCCTGATTCTCTTCACTTATCTTTTCATGCCTCTCGTTTACGCATGCGCGACTCCTTCCCCTTCTGTGCTGGCGCTCTGACCCCCCCCTCTTCTCGTCTCTTGTACTTTCTCCCCTCCATTCAAATGGCCGCGCATGCGCCCTCTGTCTTTTTATCCAACGCCCAACTCTGCTGACCTTTTTTCTGGCCTTGTAGTGTACTCTCGTTTTGGAGGTCCCAAGGGACGGATCAGCGGAAAATCTAGTTGGACACTACGCCTGGGAACTAGGGGGAACTTGTGATAGTCTCTCTATGTATATCACTATGTCTAGTGAAGGATCACAAGACTAATGCCGTCTCGCTAGTTCTAGTGGACAACCTACACGTTCACTATGGCTCTTCAAGGACTGGGAGCTGGGCAGTTTTCCAGCTAGCCCCCGCCACATTCAAGCTATCTACATATTTTCAACCTCTGCCCGAGTCGGGCGAATACTCCGGTATTTCTCGCTAGCTCGGCGACTTCTTCGCGTCTGGTATTTGGGTACCGGCTCGTTTCCTGTGGGTGCTGGTTCCTGCCCAGCGCTAGGCCAGCTCATCCCACCTGGCTCACCAGGTCTCGCTGTGCGCGGGCCCATTTCACCGTCTCGGGAAATCTGAGGCTGGTTCTTAGTAACTGGCGGGTCATCTGAAGCGCCGTTACCAGGGACGCTCCAGGCCTGATTCATCGCTAATGGCTCACCTTGTGGCTCACCGCTCGTGGGCGCTCCAGGCTGGGTCCGTGTGAAGTCCAGCCAACACCAGAACCTGAGGACTTAGCCGCGTTCTCGGCCCCCCTATACACTTTGATGCCACTTCGTGGGTATTATTTACCTCGTCTATGTAAGGTATGGTCCGAGACTAGTCCCTTGGGGGATCTTCCTTGGAAGGTTCAACGTGGTCGTTGATGCACGTGTCGTGTACAGTGAGTACAACGTGTGGACACGCTCTCTTGTAGCCGTTCGTTTAAACGTTTGTTTATTACATGTGCATAGACTCATATGGTGTCTAAAGTGTCGTGTTGCGCCGGTGGGTTATACAACCTAGCGTTGCCTCCACTTCTCTCACTAGATCTGCTGGCCCGCTCGGGGTCATTACATACATGACTTATGAATGGTTGTTTAGGCCATGAGACAGGGTGTTACTCATCGGGACAATTGTAGTCCATATGCTATTATCTCTAACTTAGTCTCCTAGTATTATTGTATGTATGGTAATTTTGAAACTAAATTGTATTGGCAGCCCGTAAGGCTATACCTGCACCACAGTAAGCATTATGTTTAGGGACTATTTTACTGGAACCCGGATATGAGCTAGATAAGTGTTGTACCGAGTTATGTGGTCGCTTGGGGTTTTGCTTAGAGCAACCCGGGTATTGTGAATACTGTCCCCTTTCGGGGAAAGGTGGCAGATAGTAGTAAGTTTACAGTGGGTCTTAACTCCCAAGTGGAAATCAACTGTCGGCTACATACGCTGAAGGGTATTTCATATGTTATAGCTTCATCAAGCCGTTTGTATCCTCTGTTAGTGGCAGCCGTCCCTTGGGGCGACTGTTGTGGGCGTAACTACCCTGGGCGGCTTAACTGGCTAGCTCACCAGACCGTCCATGAGTCCTGTGACTTGGGATTAACTGAACACTCGCCAGCCTATTCAAATGTTTTTTATGGCCAGTGAACCAAGATCTTATATTTACTAATTTTTCTTACTATATATGTCAGGTTGGTCAGTGAACCAAGATCTTATAATTACTAATTTTTCATATTATATATGTCATGTTGGTCAGTGAACCAAGATCTTATAATAACCAATTATCTTATTGTATATGTTATGTTTATAAAGTCTAATAATAAAATCTTATGACCCTGTTCATTCTATGTTTGTTAAATTGTACCTATCCCTTTAACTCTGTAGGGGAGGGTACAGAAGAAATATTTGATTTATTTTGGCCAGAAATGTTTATGCTGTAAAAACTTCAAAAATACTTCCCTAAACTCACGCTCACTAGCACCCCATCTTAAGGGGACATCACTGACCATGGGTTCCTTATACCAATATAGTCGTTATAGCACCACCTTCGAAACCCTTACATGTTGACACGCATATATTCAAAATCACCCTGCACTGAATCCTCCTCCAAATAATGTTTGGAATATATTCTAACGTGGCTATCTGCAGCCGTTACTGCCGTCATCCACTGGTTTAATTTTGAATCCTGTAGTTTCGTAGCAACATAATTTCAGCTGTGTGAATTATTCATACACTTATGGAAAATGTTAGGTAAATTAAATAAATACTGTTAGCAATGTATTCTGATTGTTTTTTGCTCTTTGTTAAGTATTT
Organism: Timema genevievae; assembly: GCA_902155825.1. Classification (NCBI taxonomy): domain Eukaryota; kingdom Metazoa; phylum Arthropoda; class Insecta; order Phasmatodea; family Timematidae; genus Timema; species Timema genevievae. The sequence continues at coordinate 19,107 of CABFWO010000458.1, read as the reverse complement.
AAGTATTTAATGGGAAGGAATAAATGTAGGGTAAAATCGTCCAAACTTTGGCAACTAACAATAATAAGGGCCGGTCTTATGACTAACAGATAAATAATGCTATTGGGAGGTTAAAGTTAGCGACCAGATAAAGGTTATCAGCCCCTTTAATATTTACGCGTATTATGAAAATGAATTCATCTCCAGGATAGCTATCTGTAGGATAAATATACTATTATGCAGAAAATGCAAGGTTGGTACTGTTTTTACTGGTACGCGCATGCGTATGGACCCTAGTGCTACCGTTACAACCTGACAAGTGACTACAACGCTCAACATTTGTTAAATAATCTCTGGCTAAACGAGTGTGAGGAAACAGATGGCGTCAATTGAAATGAAAAATGAAAGACAATAATGTATCTGTATATATTTTACAACTTTCAACAAGAAAAATCACCGTTATTTTAAAAATTATTCAACAACAAGTTTTATAAATTCTTTACATAGTTCGTATTCTGTGTAGCAGACTTAATGGAGTTGTTTAGTCGGTGTGGACATGGGTCCAATTGTGATAAATGTGTTTTAGAGACATTGTAGGCAGTCACTTATAATATTAAACAATTGTTTGTCTTTGAAGTGATGGTAATCTTAAAACTCTGTACACAAAACACTGAAGGTGGGAGTGTAGGGCTCTCGAGAAAAGGTCAATGTTTTGGCATTCCTTTGAGAAAAACATTTTATCTATCAAAATAAATCAAATAATTCTCCAGTAGAAACACATATATTATCAATTTCTTCACGTGGTGATAGCAACAGTTGTTGAATATTTGTCAAGGGTGTCCTGGAATTTAATGCAACTTTTCTCTTCATTTAAAAATGTCCTCATCTAATGCCGCTATGCTCATGAGTCATGACAAATATTCAAAAACTGTTGATATCAACATGTGAAGAAAATTAAACTCTACCTTTTTACTGAAGCAACAACATTTTATTTAGTTTTGTCAAAATAAGTTATGCTATAAGAAATGGAAAAACCCCGACATATTCTCACATTCCTGACATCTACACTTTAATTTTGTGAAAACTACATCACTAGTATTATCATATTTAAATCTCCTAACAATTTAAATAATCATTCTGATAAGGTAGACAACAAGACTCTTGTGAAAACTAAAACAAATTTGATTAAGTTTAAACAGCATTTTGTCAACAACATATCAAATATATATCTAGAGAGCACGGATATAAATTTATTATACAGCCAATTAACTGAAGTGTTTAATAATGCACTTCTATCATCTACGGGAAATAGCTTTCAAATAATTCATCCTTCCAAGTGTAAGAAAACCTCTTCCGTGGTTTACAATTGAGTTACTGAATTTAATATATACTTGTAATAAATACTTTCATAAAATGAAAAAGGCAAAGGATAACTTCTTATTGTTATAAACAAAGTTTAATTCTACTAAGAAATAGTGTAACATCTTTGAGAATGTTGCTACCAAAATCTATACTAGTGATCAGCTTGAAAGAGCATAAGATTATATGAGTAAAACATGGAATGTTATCAATAATACACACAGAAAAACGAACAAAACTGAACAACAGATTATAAAAGTAATAACTAAGAATAGGGACAGCGTTATGGTTGAATAGAATGATAGAATAGTTAATACCTTTAATGCTATTTTAGTCACTTTAATCTGTGATCAAAAAATAAGTGACATAACTGGGTTTTGTGGCACCCGAAGTGAATGATACAAAAGTAAAATAAGCTCAAAGAAAGTATAGTTTTATTTGATCTTACCCCATTCGATTCTACACTCCTTCCTTTCTTTTCTTCCGCTACACACACGCTTTTGGAAACGTTTAAACCTAAATATAATCATTTTTCCTTTTATTCGTTTAGTTATAAATAATCCATTTTTTTTACTCACCTCCAGTGGTATACGAATACATGTTTAGGGAGAGGAGAGGTGGGGAGCAGACTAAAATAGCAATTTATTTCTACACCACGCAACTATTTTAGGCAAACTAGTACAACCAACCAAATTCTTATTTAATTTCGACTCATTATGTAAAATATGACCATTGCGTGCCAAGCCATGTTGTTAACATTCAAATTAGTACAGCAAAATATTGCTCAAATTAAAACTAAAATGAACTTCAGAACCTCACTTTTATGTGGTCACTGAAATATATGCAACTGACAACTTATATAACCGCCTATCCCCCCATGAAAGCAAATGGAATGTTTAGTAGGCGTTTCAAATCCTAATTATAAATGAAAACAATATTTGATGCCGACAATCCCAGCCCAGCTCAAATGAGAATATTGTTGAGAGTTGTTTACCTCCCCTTGCCCCTCCATGGCGAGGAGGTTGTCAATTAACCTAGATGGACACGGATAAACATACCAAGAGTTTGTTGTTTATAGTTCCTGCTAAGATCACTGTTCACTAAAATATCGAGATAAAGAGTCAACGAAAATATTGGTTTCCTCCATTTTTACACAGCCCCCTATCATTCCCTCCTCAGCTGTGTCATTTGGATGGATTGTAAATAGATCTTCTATAAGGTATCAGTATTTTAGAACATCTATTCGAACCTAAATTCCCACCTTAGTAAGTGAGCTTAAATTAATATATTTTTTTTAAAAATTGTACGGTGGACCGCACAGGCTTTCTCTTGCTTTTATCTTAAAATAGACATATTTTACTAAAAACCCATAAGATTTGTGAAACGAAATAATAGGTATATGCATTGCTGTAGAAACATTACACCAAAGATCATAAATGAAATAATATACATTGTTACTAACTCTATGGCATTAGGAACTAGGAACACTGTGAAGGAAAAATGGGGAAAAAGATAAATATCTCTGTCCACCAAAGAACATGGGAATCAAATTCATTTTCAAAGAACTGGGCTAGAAAGTATACATATTTTCTTATAGCTCAGAAATTATTGGTTTCATAAAAATTATTTCAAATAAATATCTTTATCCATAGTAGTACTACAACTTTACAATGATAAGTTAATTCGTATCTCAAATAGCTGCGAAGAAATGATCAAAATTGGTAGATTTCCCCCATGTATAAGATACCTTTAAAATCATTTTAATGAGAAATATGAGAGAATTTTGAGAAAATCTATTTTATCTTTATTTTCCCTTCAGTATCTTAATTTTTAGGGTTGGACATCTAATTCCAAAAAACCCTTGGGGGGACCTTATTAAAAACCCATATACCAAGTTTGAGCCCAACCGGTAAAACCATTTCAGCTCTAGCCTGAAGTACATACTGACAGACGGACGGACAGACAGACGGCATTGCAAAAACAACTTTTTTTGTTTCAGGGGGTCATGAAACGTCGACATTCATCAAAATCTTGAGTACGATTTATTTTACGATCACAATACTTTCTCTCCGAGGGGTTGAGAGAAAGTAAATAGATAACAACCAAATTATGAAGAAAAAAAAGTTTGACTCATTTTACCCACATTGATCAATCTCACGGCTATTCTCAGTCGATAACGAAAGAAAACTATCGCCATTTAAGGTTGATCTTTAAGCTTTCTAAGCTCGCAAATGTATCTATAAAAATAGGCTAAAATTTGATTGTGATCAAAAAACTTGACCGGTAATAATTGGGAATGTTACAAGGAAATAAAATAGTTTAGCACTAAAATAAACATTATATTTAATCTATATAATCTTTCTAGAAGGGTGGGGACATGATAAAATATTATTTAACTTTATCACTTCATCCTGTTAGATTTTGACCAATTGGTAGAAAATAATTATTTATGAGTCCTGGGTAAGATACAGACATCCATGACTTGAGAATTTAAATCAAAGATATATTTTCAAACATTATTCTAAATTAGTATTTTGTACACTTTCCTTTTTCCTAGCGATGCAACAATAGCATAAAAACAGTAGCAAAAATGCATTTCAAGAAGCTAATCAAATTTAAATCACATTATATCTTTTGGTAGGCCTAAATGTGGCATTTTCTTATTTTCTTTCTCCTATCTATAAATTTGTGAAATGTTGGTAGCTGTATAAAAAATCTTCCATATTGGTGTTTGCTGTTTCAGTTCGCACGGGCTCTCCATATATTTACACAAATCGGGTGCAGGGATTATAGTGGAAGAATTTAGGAGTAGATTGGCACTCGCTAGGGAGAAGAGGGAAAATCCATTTAGAAAAAAACACATTGGTAAGCAAATCAAAGATTTAAACCAAGATTCAACAAACCAACTGTGAGGGCTATTTGCAATAACATAAAACATTTTCATAATATATTGGTGCGTTTATCGCTTGTTGAGTAAAGAAATACACTAGTGGCCAAGGGCCAAGTTAGGCTGATTATACACCTGGGAGAGTTGACACGAGGTGATACACCACTGAGTGTGATTAAACACCTGGGAGTGTCAACACGAGGTGATACACCACTGAGTGTGATGTTAGGTTGATTATACACCTGGGAGTGTCGACACGAGGTGATAAACCACTGAGTGTGATTAAACACCTGGGAAAGTCAACACGAGGTGATACACCACTGAGCGTGATGTTAGGTTGAATATACACCTGGGAATGTCAACACGAGGTGATACACCACTGAGCATGATGTTAGGTTGAATATACACCTGGGAATGTCAACACGAGGTGATAAACCACTGAGTGTGATTAAACACCTGGGAATGTCAACACTAGGTGATACACCACTGAGCATGATGTTAGGTTGAATATACACCTGGGATGTCAACACGAGGTGAAACACCACTGAGCCCGATGTTAGGTTGATTATACACCTGGGAATGTCAACACGAGGTGATACACCACTGAGTGTGATGTTGTTGGTTTGTGTGATAATTATATTTGGTCTAGAAGTTACGAGTTGTGTATGTTACCACATGTTGCCTTATGTTGGTTGCCTCATGCTCCTCATATTTACACTTGCTCGCAACCGTACCTCAGTGATAGGATCAGCCAAATTTAGCTCTTGGGGAGGACTTTAGTCTCAACAGCATGCGGGTGGGGGGGGTGGGGTATATGTGGTGGGTTTTCAAACTCCTCTCAATTGAATGGATGTTAACTGTCTAATTAATAATTTACCTCATCACTCTCTGCATTAATTTTTTAACTAACATTGAAACTTACAAACAAAAAACAAATTCAATTTTTATTTATATCGGTAAGAAAATAATCAAATACTCTCCAGTGGGTGAGTGGAGAGAGGCTTTAAGTCTCATATTGTCTGGTTAACAGACACTTAAAAGCAAACCATTAATATTCAATCTTCGCTTAATAAATGTTCAAAATAATTAACAGAATATACCATAGGAGTAAAGCCCACAAGCTATGTGTGAAATATAAGCTAAATCTCTCAAATATGTATATATCCATACCATTATTGATTTTTTAAATTAAAATATTATGGACAATATATAAAAAATAAATATATAAACATAAATATATAGTATAAATGCAGTTTATATTTAATGAAAATGCTTTATAGCTATTTAATCAAATATCTACTGTACTAATTATACAATAAATACTATGTATTATTATTCACCACAAAATTACTATCAACTCAACATTCTTTATTCCTCAAATATTATAAACACTTAAAATTAACTAAATATTTAATTTTCCATTATTAAATATACATCTTTATGCATGTTGTTTAGGGCTTGATAAAGATTTAACAATTAGTTTCTCTCAACAAGTTGGAGTATTAATAAATATCTTCATGGTTTTGTGAAACGAATCATTTAATCATGTTTAATAGTAAGACCAAATCATAGATTAAAATGAAGAATCCATAAATTTATCATTCAAATATTGGCCGTGATTTATAGTTACAAATAAGAAGACAGAACACATACATGCGGTGTTTATCTGAGTGCACATGTGCAACACGCAGTGAACATGATTAATATGTTAATCTTAGCGCTAATTTGTTCCTTTCTGCCAATAGCGGACCTTGTTTACTACTGGCTGCTGCTCTGTTTACAACCGCACGTCAAGTTTGGAGGATTACAACAGAGGAATGATTTAAACTGGAGCTCTACAAGCTATGATATAATTCACCTGTATCTTGTAAGAAATTATTAGATTACGATCCACATCAATGGTCACGTGGTCTAAAACTTCACGCTCGCAAATGACTGCATTGCTGGTGACAGGGAGATTGGGACATAAACCTCTGCCAAGATCAATTAATTTCTTCTTGTTTTCTTTTCAAACTCTTGTTAAACCTTTTCAGTTATTTTCATTCAATTGAAAAATGACACCTGAACAAGGGAATTGAACCTAGGACCTTTGGCTTAGTACAGGAATGATCTAACCACTGAGCTATCCAGGAATCATCCCGTGCACAGTGTCATTCTCCACTCATATTTTAAGGCAGAAACTGTGATAGATTGTATACCTCAGTGGTTAGACCATTGGCGTATTAGGCCAAAGGTCCCGGGTTCGATTCCTGTGTCCAGATGTTATTTTTTAATATAATGATTATAACATTTAGATGCGGCTATGACCATAATTAACCAATATAATAGTACCGCTATTTGATCCATATTTTCATTAATGCCATAAGCAGGGCCCAGATTTTGATGGTATGTCATCTTTTTTTTTGGTCCATAAGAGACAATGCTCATAAGTACATAAACTCTGTTCATGGTCCCCTGGTTGTAGAAATGTATATTTTATAGGTCATTTTTTGTCATTTTAGACTTTTAGGTAATTTTTCTTGCTTTTTTTTTTGTTTAACAAGTCATTTTTAAGCATTTCTTTGGAAAGAAAATTTAAACTGTTTGAAAATGACTTTAAAAAGGTTATATATATTAATTATTGGTGCTTTGATAAAACATGAATATTCAAACATCAGATGTTTTACCACACACTGGTTGACTGAAGAAGATAATGTATGAGTCCAAATGAACTTTGTACCCCTTTACCTGTGTGCTTATAAAATCCACATTCCTGGTGAGACATTCATTACACCCAAGTTGAAAAGGGTCTCAGGGAGTGGGGAGAGCAATTTTTAGAGTTCAAATGGACTTAGTACCTTCTTTACATTCCTGGTGAATCACTCACTAACCCATGTCTGGAAAGAGCTGCAGGGGGATGGGGATCTATTACTTTTAAAGCAGGTATTTGTATTCCAATGATAAGTAGAACACATAATTTTAGCTGTCAAAAGATTTTAAATGCTTAGTTTTCATTTATAAAGTGCACGTTATATTTATTCGTTTGCAATCATTTTATGTGTATTTAGAATAGTTTAGACCAAACCATCTAAAGCGAGTCATTTGAGGCAAATTACTACTGAATTTAGAGAAGATATTATTTCTACGGAGAGTGAACTACTTTTCTGTAAAATGTGTGAAGTGAAAGTGGCTGGCATCAGATAAAATATTTAACCATTCAACAGCATATAATTCAAAACAAACTTGTCCGTGGTATCCAGAATATTGATAGAAAGAAAACCTCTCAATTATTACTTGCACAAAATGCATTTACGAATCAAGAACAATCCTCAACATTTTATATAGATTTGTGTGACGTTCTGGTATCTGCAAACATTCCTCTGTGGAAAATAAGCAATGTTAAACTAAAGGATTTCCTGGGACTATGTATACGGGTCACTCTATTCCAGACGAGTCCACACCGAGGAAAAACTGGAAATGGACAGAACAGGAGAGATATTTTTTTTACGTGTATAATATAATCCTAGCCCTTGTAATAAATACATCATATTATGAAATCTCAATCACATTTTTTAGGTTATTTTTTGTAAATTTAAGGCCAGTATTTAAAGTGTTTAGCTTCATTTTATAGGTCATTTTTTGGCAATTTTAAGGTCATCAAAATCCGGGCTCTGGTCATAAGACTCTCTCCCCATAAAAGATTGTCGGTGAGCTCATGAAAGATACTTCGTTATGTCATTGCAGAGCAGATAAAATTAAACTTCAATTTTTTTTAGCAAAGACAATTCCCTACATTAACAAATTTAAAACTTTACAAATCTTGATGGCACAAGATCGTATTTTGTTTGACCGATCTAGGGAACCTCAATATTTTCTTAGCAACTAAATATGTTTTTATTCTATTATCTGTGTAGTATTCTATTCGTTAACACATTTACCTCAAAATTATGATGGATTTGGAGGTTTTATTTTCCCCTAAAATTAAAAAGTAGGTTAAAACAATTTGATAGATTTCTTTCAACCCTGATATTCATATATGCCTAGTACGTGGTCATACCTCCAAGTGAAATCTTTATTTTAATTATAACTCTAAATTACGGGTGGTGTTCTAATGACCTAATTTAAAAAAAGCCAACTCTGTAAAAATGGATTTAATGAGTTTGTTTAAAAAATATAAATACACACATCTTTGGGGGGTTTTTCGTATAATTAATAGCACTATTTTATTTATTATTATTTAGTGAATTTTCAAATTAAAATTTATTTTAAAATAGGCCTAGTTTACTGAGTTTTTATTTTGTTCCAAATTATATTAGACTGAGAATTTGTGTACGATTGTGTGGTGTCATTTATTTGTTTATGGTTAATGTCTTACTAGCCATTCAGACTAACCAAATATTTATAATATTAGGGGTAAGGAAATATATAATTTTAGAGGAAATGCCACAGCATTTACGGAGAGGTAGAGTGGGAATTCATTTATATATAAATTCCACCACACAATCGTACAAACTTTCTCATATTGTGTGATATAGCTTGAAAGAAAATGTTTACAAATTGGCTTTTTTTAGCAGGCTATATACCTACATACTAATTATGCTAATGAGTTAGGGATAAGGAAGGATACATTCATAGATAGTATACCCGCATTTACATAGCAGGAGAGTGGAAAATTATTTAGGGAAAACCACCCTCAATACACCCGACAGGGATTTGAACCCAGATCTCCCTGTCATTGGCAATCTACTCTAACACGAGAGTGAATTTTTAGACCATGCGGCCACTGAAGAAAGTTTCAGTAAACTAATTTTAAGTAAGTTTTACTCAGAAAAAACAACACATTAACTTGTTAGTCACAAGAAAATAACTCCATGGAGGAATCCTGCAGGAGAGCTATACCGACCAAGCGGCCGCCACCACTAGCGACAATAGCGCCAACATTTGTGGAATAGGGTGTCACGTGGTCAGCACAGCGTTAATCTCAGTTTTTTAAACTGGAGCCACTACTTCTTTATTCAAGTTTCTCCTAATTTGTCCTCACGAAGCTGAGTTTGACCCCGTTCCAGACCTACTGATTCATAGATAAGTTTTGTAAACGCCGGGGATCAAACCCTGGACCTTTGGTGTTAATCACAAGAAGAATTCTTTATTTATCAATTTTAAAACAAATTGAAGAAATATTTTTTAAGAAATCTCAAATTTCTAAAAAAATTTATATATATTTTTGTTAGCTACACTAAAATTATTTTTAATTTATAAAAATTAAAATGTAGAGAGAAAAAATATTTCCTGATATCCATTTTAATCTAAAACCTAATGACCAATTTCAAAATTTTTTAAGTGTACTATAATTTTTCGTAAGTGAACTACCCTTATATTAATTTATTTAGAAAATAACATACATTATTATTTACTATGTAAAATAGTCCACTCTTAGCAATTTTTGACAAAATTGTTAGAGTTATTTAAAAAAATAATTAAAAATCAGTCACCAGTAAGCCACCTTTAAAAAATATCCCTCCCCAACTCCAAAAATAATTATATAATTTTATTTGTCATATCAAACACCCCACAGATATACATTTTAAACAAAATCGTTGACATTTTCAAAATTTTCAAATTTTTGAAAAGCACTGATCAGTAAACTACCATTTAACCAATTTTTACCCAAAAACTAAGTATACAATGTTAATTTGGATGTCAATTTTAAATAAAATCTATGTAACCGGTTTTGAAAGATTTTGAATAATAAAATATTGATATCAATTTAGAACAAAATCCAGAAAACCGTTTTAGATCTGTAGCCTAGGATGGTCAGATAGTCAGGGGGACAGATTTAATTTCTCCATACATTATTGTTTCCAGTCTGTGGCCTGGATCACTTTAATAGTCAAGCCATATACTTTCCAATACCGGCTTGCTAAGCCTGTCGTAGCTTCATATGCATTATAATATAATTTAAGACTAGAACAGGCACAACATTCAGTCCTCGGCGGTTAATTCGTCACTGTGAAAGGGTGAACCCACGTTTCAACAATAATACATTTATCGACCAAGCTGGGAATCGAAACCTTAACTATTAACTTAGTAGACAGACACGCTACCGACTGAGTTAAGGTTTCGGATGGGACCTACATAATAATAGTGATATAAAATTCACTTCTTGGGGCTTATTACACACCTAGAATGTTAAGATTTATGTTAATCTGAGTTTAAAAATGTTAACAATTCCAATGCTTTATATTGATATGAAAACGTATAAACACCTCAGTACAGACAATCAGGGTTCAAACCCTGACCTCCCTTTCATCGTAAAACCAAATATGTATGGCCTTTATGGCTCCGTAAATGTATGTTTGTTAGGTATTTGTAAATAAATTGTTGCGAGAAATGCAGAAATCTTACTATAGACTAGTAAGAAAAAAGGTTTAGAAGTTGACGCTAAAAATATAGAGTAAGGACTATATGATAATACAGATAGCACAGATTGAGGAATTATGGAGAATCGTGTGAATATTTACACTTTTCTTCATTTAAAAACTGATGAGCCAATTTGAACGATAATGACAGTTAATCTAAACATGTTTTACGTAAATCATTAAACAAAAATACTTTAAGGGTTTAAAAATACAGAAAATAAACATGTAAATAATAATTTTAAAAAAAAATCACTAGGTAAGGATTAGTTACCCTTCATAAACAAGATTATAATATTCAGTACATTCGACCGAGATTCAAACCTCGATCTCCCCGTCATCGGCAGTCTCCGGATCATCCCACTCTTCTGGGTGCGGGGGTTGGAGCTTTTTAGGTACCAACCTAGAAACTGCCCTGCGCCATGATGTCTAGGGGTGCTTGGGGCCGCGTGACGTCAACCCATAGCACTTTACGGCTATGATATTCCGGCCTGTGAATAAAGACGCCCATGGAAGAGACCATTGGATCTAGGTGCAGATGGAAGGATAACATTAGGATGGACTTGAAGGATATATGGTGTAATGAGGTGGACTGGGTAGAATTAGCTCAACATAGGAATAGGTGGCAATGACACTTAAAGTTCCTATTACCATATAGCAAGTAAGTAGAATGTTTGTAAAGAGTCCTCTAGCAACAGAATGATACACCTTTATTTGTTGGTAAGATGCATTAATTGTAGACAGAGTCCATACATAGCCCAGTGACGAATGGATAACTTTGTGGTTTGAGGATAGCCTATTTTTGTGAAATAAAATATTGTTTGTTTGTGTACAAAATGGAAAAATTTTAAGAAGCCGATTTCAGAGGTAGCCAAATTTATCGTAAACCTGCGATTTCCAGTAAGCTATGTTATTCACCTGTTTGGGCGATCTGATTAACAAATTGAAAATTAGATTAAAAATTAGTGTAGTTTTGAAGGATCCGTTTTAGTTACATGAAGACAGAGACTGGGTTCGAACGTGAGGATATAAGAGTTATCTGTCGTTGGATGTTGTCTTGATCGGGAGATAAACATCAAGATCTGGTAGATATGGTCTTGAATTGCGTGCAAAGAGAGAAAAGAGGATCAACGCTGTATGAAGGTACGCGTCCACTGTTCCGCGTCGGACATCGGCAATGCCGATGGGATTCCACGAGACAGATTAAAATCTGATGCGTGCGATGTGGACCAGTGGACGCACGCCCAGACATTTCCACCATTCGCATTCAGCATTCCCAGCAGTATTCTCTAGCTTTAGTTTAGAGATGGGCAGTTAACAGTACAGTTAACTGTTGGGAACAGTTTGAAGTGATTTAGTTCACTGAAATGATCAGTTCATTTATATAGTTCAATAATTCGTGAATTACTTATTCTGGTTCATTCATTCACGAACTAATTCTCGTCGTTCAGTCGTTAGCGAACTACTTCTTGTGATTCAGTCAAACGCGAACTACTTCTTGTGGGGCTAAGTCGTTTGTGAACTAGGCCAGTTGTACGTGAACTAGCTACTTCATGTGGTGCAGGCATTCGCGACCAACTTGTGGTTCAGTCGTTCGCGAACTAGGCCTACATCTTGTGTTTCATTCGTACGCGAACTACTTATTGTGGTTCATTCATACCCAAACTACTTCTTGTGGTTCAATCGCTCACGAAATTCATATTTCTCGACCGACCTATATCTTGCAGTTTAGTTCTCCACCAGTTCGCGAAATACCGCGTGTGCGTCAGTTATTATCCCCCTCACATCACTAGTTACATTGTAATCACGAATCAATCCTAAAACTTTTTTTTTTTTCAAAATAGCTGTGATAAGTTTAAAATCAAAGGAAAAGCTATTTAAACTGACAGAGCTTAAAGAACATTTTCTTGATCATAAAATTAATATTTTAAAGTTTAATTATATTAGTTACAATGACACCAGCTGTTAGTTTTAAAATATTTTAGCCTTATCTTAACGACTACCCGTGACAGTGATGTCAATATAGATATTAGGGCAATGATGATCATTGTTTGGAAATACGTATGCTCCGAATGCAGTGGACGCAGTCAGTACACTAAATAAATCCGATTCGTGCGATGCGGACCTTAAGAGCACGGGAGAGGCAAGGTTCAAAAATGAGAATGATAAATGATCACGAAGATGTGACTTTTTAGATACTTTTTTTCCAACACTACAGAATGATAGTGATAGCCTGGGTTGCATATCTGTGATGTGCCGGGATGAATTCTCAACAGCAAAAAGAACAATTTGCAAGCGATGTGGCAATTTCTCCGTAATATGCAGCCAGAATGATACAATATGGGAAATGGAGGGAAGGAAATAACCAATTAGTGTTACCTACCAACAAGTAATGTTTTGTGTAGGTCTAGCAAATAAGAAGATATTCATCAGCGCCCATTTTGGCAGGCTATGCACTTTGATGGATTGATAAAGATATGTTCCGCAGGTAGTTAGGACCAATATCCTTTACTGGGATTGACATAGGACATATTCTAAAAGTTATTAAAGCTACTATATCTCCAATTATGAATTCATAAGCTTAATTTGTAGCTGTTAATTTTGAGAGATTGTGTAAATATTAATTATTCTTAGCACCGCGTCTTACTATCCGTTCGGGTTATACGCTGTGTAAATATTGACACTGATATTTTGTCAATGGTAACTATTTTATATTCTCTTATTGGTGAAAGTGAGCCTATTTTAATTAAAGACAGCCAAATATATATTGATAGTAACAGTAGAATGCTGGCTTATATCAGCGAGTAAACATGATTGGGTTTAATTTAACTGATGGGGAGGGTAGCTTTAGAGGAAGTGAATCTGCATTAGCGGGGAGTTGAGGATTGTAAAACCATAACTATAAATAATTTGTGAAAACGAACCACAGTCCACTCGGTTGAGAACTTTTACATCCTAATCACCAGAAATGCAGTACATTATGAGTCAAATGCCCTAAATCCCTGGCTCATTGGTACTAGAATATAAAACTGTATAAAGCATTAATGATTATAAGTTAAAATGTAATTGTAATCATAGTAATAATATTAATATAAATGTATTAGGACAAATGTCTTTTCTTACACATAGCCACAATTATTTAATATAAAAAGGTTTATAGCTACATTTTATTAATAAAATAATTATAAAATAGTATTAATTGTGTATTTTACAAACTATTAACTTACTATACATTTATATTTTTAAATAATGCTGTTTTATTTAATATGGAAATTATCATAATTTATGGAAACCTAACATCTGTGTTTACCTGACGCTACTTGTTTTAAACCTTTTAAAACCAAATTGATACATTTTTAAAAAGTTGGACATTCAGATGATACAATTCTCCGCTGTGGATGAACCAGGGAAATATGAACCACCTTTTTAAAATTCTTGGAAAGTGATTAGCATAACGTTACGTGCTCTAGCTTGGAGCTTTGTCAGAAATATTTTCCAGAGGAGGGGCGGCCAGTTAGCGTCACTTAGGTCTTAAAAGTTTGGGATCAAATGACTTCATGGCTCCAAATATAATTCGCGAGCCCCCTACTATTTGAAAGCTACATGCCGAGACAGTATACGCAAGGGGTGTGGGGGGGACGGTAGGGATATATATATAAACACCGGTTGTAAAATAAATATTACTGCGATGTTAATTTACGGTCAATATACATCTGGATATTAGCCAATTTATTTACTACTAGTGGTTCAAGGTTTTTCTTTCATAATTTCAATAGACCGCATCCAGTGCCGTGCCCAGAAATTTAATTTGTGGACTCAGGGGCAATAGTAGCGTCCATAATAACAAAGGAAAAAAACATTAGTATGTCAGTGACAATACGATATCTTTATAGTTAGAGCTAATAAGTCGATATTCTATCCCAGGTTCTCTGGTTCACTTTGCTAAAGCTCTCAGTGAGCTTCCTTGGGTCGTATTTTGCTCTATGAGCTCAGTTCATTGTACTCTTGGGAGGTAGCTGGAAGGTGAGACAGTGTAAATCATAAATATTCGTAGCTATAAGGAACTGATCGTACACCAAGACATAGATACTAACCAACTAAAATTAATAAAAATCCTCTCTTTGTATGACTATGATTTAAAAGGGGGTCTAGTATGTTTGGATTAATAAAATTATATTTGATAAAAAGGCTTAATATTCATGCTTCTTGACATGAAAAAACAGTCGTGATTACACAATGTATTATTACGCTAGCTACGAGAACCGTTAACCATAACTATTATGGATGATAAATTCAGAAAGAGCCTAATCTCTCTGAATGAATGCTATAACGGTCGCTATGACAACTCACCTATTTTCTAGCCTATCTATTACATGACCAAACAAGAAGATTAATGTTTTTAAATGAGTAATATCACAGCTGCTATAAAAATGGTTTACCATGTGCCTGACTAAACAGGAAGAATATCAAGAGAAAGCAACATAAAATAAGACTGAGGCCTTTATTCAAGTAATAATATTTATCTTATCACTCAAAGTTATATAAACTTGTCTTGTTAAGGGATGATAAAAAAAACTCCAAATTAAATTAATAAAATGTACAGATAGGAGAAAAAAGGAGGATGAGTTAAAATAAAAACAGCTTTGAAACATAACATGTGATGCTAACTTATTTAGAGCTTTGATTCACAACTTAGAAAACGTATCGAGCTTTACTTTTTCTCAATTTCTCAAACCAAAGTACCATACCAATTGTGTGTGTGTTTTTTTTTTAAGATTTATGATCCTGACGTAAGAAATAGCAGTTTAAAAAAGGACATTCTTACAATATTTCCCAAACCACCGTTTTTTAAGGCAGTGAAAAGTGACATTGCCCGCAGCTTCACCCACGTTAGTGTCAGTTTGAAAAAAATTAATTAAATTGATTTAATTTCTAGTGCCAGAGTTTTTAATTTCTCATGTATAAGAAATCACCGCAAAGTATTATTTATAGATTAACATAAGGAAAGCGTTGGCGTTGATAAAAGATATCTCTTTAGAATAAAATAAAAATTCAAAGTAATATAATTATTTCGTTTATAAATTTAGACACACAGAATCTTTGTATTAATTGAAAGAAATAAAGCAACAAAATTTAATGCACAGTCTCTTTGTAGACGATGTTAGTAGTTTTATCGTCAGGAGTGAACTGTGAACTGAACATATAACAGTCTACGTGAGAAACATTTGATGGCGGGTTCAACGCCTGCCACCTCCAGCGTTTGTCCTAGCGGCGTGTTGATGATCGTATCATGGCAAATATATATAGGAAACGGCATGCATTTAAACTGGAAGGGCAGATTTAATGGAATCAGGGGTATTCTTGGTATCAAGACCTATTCTCCACTAATTCAACCTGTCACGACAGTCGTCTCTATGATAAAGTTTTGCTGACTATTTACCTATAAGCGGGTCTCATTACACAGTTTAGGTGGGTTCAAATTTCGCAGCAAAATAATGGGTGCTTAGATTTTATTATTGAAGAAGATGGATGAGTAATAAAAATGGATTAAAGGAATTTAAAAAATCAGATAAGGTAGGACCTATGGACATCTAATAAAATTGCGGGATGGCACTTCAAACTGACCTAAATACAGTAGTTAATTTTATTAGCAGATCCATTCTTGGAGATAGAATATCATGACCTGTAAACATGAAAGAGGCTGTTTTGCAGACTAAGTATATCGGGATAAATAAAATTGACTAATTCCTTAATATCCTTGACCACGACGCATATATATGAGTTATTCAAGGACACCTTGCTTTCGTGCTCTGTGAAGACTCCTTTGCCGAGTTTAAGCCGTATTTCGACAAATAATTCTAGTGTTTGTCCTTGCGAAGGTGGATATGCATGCTGGTTGAGAGGGAAAGTTTTACAACGTCTATAGATATGTACGATCCTTTCAGGCAGGCGTTGATCTCGTCAGCTCTAGTGGCTCTCGGAACTACCGGTAGAGTTTGTTTACAGTCTCCTGAGAACAATGCGGCGACGCCTTCTATGATCACATTGCTGCTTCTGAGATCTCTCAGAGTTCTGTTAGAGCTTCAATTGATGTCTTATGCGACATCGTACTCTCATTATATAATATAAGAGATAAAATTTGTCAGTAATTTTAATGTGATAATTTGCTTCGATATGTTGCACAGAGGAATTTGGTCGCTAGAAAAATACAAAGGTAATTTAAATGTCACGTAGCTGTTCTTAACGTTTCTAAAAAAAAACTATCAGCTATAACCGAATGTCGCATACCCTAATTTCCTTTACCTCCTGGTGCATCTTAAAAGAACAAGTTTCTTAATGGATCTCGAACACTCTATGACACCTTTACTTAACGGTAAGTTGTTATGTGTTCAATAAAGGCTTGTTTATGTTCAAAGTTTGTAGTAGAAATGGTCGTTCCTTTGTATTCTATATCGAATAGTCCCTATAGAATAAAATCAGTGCTAATATTCAGGTAAAAGATTACCCAAATTCTCCGTGGTCTTGCTAGAGATAGACCTTATAATTTGGTTGGTTTGGTCTAATTTGCGTTAAAAATATCTTAATTTGAAGTAGTAATTATCATGATATGTTCTTATTCTATATTCAATATCTTCAGATATGCTTGATCTGTGGGCGAGCCAAAATGCGAGAGGATTTAGCATGCGGAAAATATCAATATGATAGAGAGGATATATTTGAGTGAGGAAGAAGAGCGACTCAAAGCGGCTTTTGTTGAACTATTGTTCCAATGCGAGTCATCCTCTGAGAGTTCCAGTGCTTTGCAAACTAATTGGTAGGATGTGTCCTTGGCGTCGTTCACGGTACCTAAGTTTTCAAATTAATTTGGACCTTTGATGACATGGATTCATATTCTCAAATAATAACACACTGTGTTATTTGAGTGTGGGTAGTATACACCCTGCTGATGATAAAAACATTTAATGCTCCGGGGGAAGGGGGGTGTTCCTCAACAGAAACACCTTGCTTTTGGTAATGGAAATTCTTATAAAGCAGCCTCATTGTAAGTAAGCGTCTTCTCGCGGGGGACTTCAGCGCATAGTTTGAAGACATTTGTTAATGGTTTGTTGCATGGGTTATTAGTGACGTCAGTTAAATTACTTGTTGTAAAATAAACACACTGTTCATTGAGATGGACAACTAAATTCCTAACAACTTAAATAAACCCGACTGAAATATTCCCCTTAATTGATCAAGTTAATATTCTAATCTTCTATTGATCACTGCCCTTATTGGTTTACTTACTTACATACATACTTAATGGATTTTATGAAGATGGATAGATAGCTGCACAGCTCCACATTAATGTGAGGATTGAACAATTGTTTATCACCAACACTCAAGAGCGGATCATTGCTGAGCGCTCTCCGTCATTGGGATGCTATCAAAAATATTTTGAATATCCGTCTTGCCCGTAAATGTAGCTTTTTCAAGAATTTTGATATTTTTTGCTGCAGGTGGGGAGACTATCGATTTAAAAGCCCGTATGGGCCGTGTACCATATGTTTAGTTACACTTGCATGCAGCTATGGGTCAATGTTTGAATCCGGAATCTCTGAACTTATCAACAAATTTATATCGTTTTGTCCAATTTATTCCTGGATTCATAACAGTAGCTGCACGTGTGTCAGTCCTCTATTTCTCCACTCTACAGAATATAATGCACTGGTATTGCCTTTAATGTGTTCTCTCAGCTCCTTGAAGACATAGATAATGTTTCAATAACATTAAATATTTCTAGAATAATTCAAAATAAAATAAATAAATGGAATGGTGCATCTCACAGAATTTCTCGCTCTTTTGTCTTAAAAGATACATTAATAAAAAACTCGTAAGATTTGTGAAACAAAAATTTGGTCTGTACATTTTTGTAGAAACATTACATCAAAGATCATAAATGAAATAATATACACTGTTACTTGTATAATCTATGGCATTAGGAACTAGGAGCACTGTTACAGAAAAATTGAGAAAAGAGAAACATATTTGTCCACCAAAGAGCATAATAACATAATAATTAAATTCATTTTCAAAGACCTGAATTAAAAATTATACATACTTGCTTACAGCTCAAAAACTATTAGTCTTATAAAAATATATTTCAAATAAAAGATGTTTCTCTAATAGTAATACCACTTTACAAGGATAAGTTATTTCCTATCTCAAATAGTTGTGGAGAAATTATGAAAATTGTAAAATTTCCCCTTTTTGAGTAACCTCAAAGTAATTTCATGAGAAAATGAGAATTGCCATCTTATTTATAATGATAAGTTTAGTCAAAATCGTTGAAGCGAATTTCAAGAAAATCGATTTTTCTCTTTTTGCCCTTTAGTAAACTACCCTTAAATTTAGGGTTAGGTATTTAAGGTGATTCGTCCAGCAAGCTTCTCCTAGAATGAATAGGCTATAACATTTTGACACGGAATTTTTAACATGGTTGAAAGGGGG
>CABFWO010000457.1:275383-310020 GCA_902155825.1 Timema genevievae | reverse complement strand
AGGTGGACAAAGATGCGCCTCTTTTCTCATTGATTCTATATCATTGTATATTATTTTATGCGTGTTCTTATGTGGAGTGGTGATGATACATTGTACATTATTCCGTTTAGAAATCTTACGAGTTTATAGAAAGAGAGAGAAAGTCTGTGCGGTGCACCGTACCATTTATTTATCTAGACACTGTTTAACACTATAAACACGATGGCAGTTCTTATTTTCTTATGAAAACCACTGAGGGTACTTTACTCGAAGGAAATTTTTCCAATCGTCATAATTTCTCCGCAACTATTTGAGATACCATTTAACTTATCACTGTAAAATTGTAGTTCTACTAAACACAAACATCTTTTATTTGAAATACATTTTTATATAACCAATCATTACTGAGCTATAATCAAATATATGTATATATATACTTTTTAATTCAGGTCCTTAAAAATTAATTTGATTCTGATGCTCTTTGGTGAAAAAAGATAGTTCTCTTTTCTCAAATTTTTCCACAACAGTGTTCTTAGTTACATAGAGTAAGTAACAGTGTATATTATGTTATTTATTATCTTTGGTGTAATGTTTCAACAACACTCTATAGACCTATTACTTCGTTTCACAAATTTTACAAGTTTTTAGTAAATGTATGTTTTAAGATAAAAGCGAGAGAAAGTCTGTGTGGTGCACCGTACCATTTATTTTTAGCACCGAGTTGTACTACCTGTTTGGGTTATATGCTTATGTACTAATTACGCTAATACTTTTAGGAACTAAGAAGGCTATATTTATAGGAATTGCACCAGCGTTTGTGTGAATGGAGAGTGGAACACCATTTTGGAAAATCCACTCTCAGTACACCAAACTGAGATTCGAACTTTGATATCCCCGTCATCGGCAGAATAGAGTAGTGCCTTAGACCACGCGGCCACAAATTGGGTCCATTTTCTTATTGAGAATCCATTTTTTTTTACTTTCTCATATCAAGATAAATTATTGTGATGGTGAAAAATCTATCTCGAGATTATGAAAAATCTTTAGGTTTTCTGTGAACATGAAACAAAAAAAGTGGATTTTTCAATTCTGTATGTCCCCCTGACTGTCTATCCCTAGACACGTATCCTAAATGGTTTGATGAACTTTGTTCAAACTTCATACTATATATTTTAAGGCTATACCACAAAGCAATTTTATTTTACGCTAGCCCTTTAGCTAAGGGTAGTTTACTGGTGAGTAATTTTCTTGAATACCAAATTTCTCGAAAACAAATTTAACGATTTTGTTTAAAATGAAAATCTAGTGTTTGTTTGACATGGAAAATACGAATATATAATTTGGTTTTTGGTAAAATTGCATTGAAGGGTAGTTTATTGATGACAGATATTTTACAAATGGCTGTAACGTTATGGTTTCAAATGGGTTTCTTGGTAGTGTTTGAGATAATACTGTTTACCTGTTTTGGGCTAGTTTACTGAAGAATGATTTTTCAAAAACTTGAAATATCTTACAAATGAATAAAACAATTTTGTTTCAAAGGGACATTTTGTTAGTGTTTGACATGATAAATAGTATAAACTTGTTTTTAGGTAAAAACTCATTTATGGGCAGTTCACTTGTGACATTTAAAAAAAAATTATATTATTAAAAAATTGTTTTAGTGCTTTGGTTCAAAAGTGGTTTCAGGAGACTATCTTACTTATCAATAGAAATGTATCTTTATTTATATAAATTTAATCAATTAATAAAAGGGTAGTTTATTTTAAAAAATATTTAAAAATTTGAATAATTTAGAAATTGACATTGAAGAGTGAATTTAAAATGGAAATCTGAATAATATTTCATGATAATTAATAATACGTTTTTATTTTTCCTAATAACAAATAACTTGGGATAATGTAAAAAGAATTTATTTTTTGAAAATTTGAATTTTGTTAGATATGTTTGAACAATTTTGTTTTAAATTTATATGTAGAGTGTTATTATTGTGATTAACAAGATAGTATGCCTATTTTTATGAGTAAAACTTACTTAAAGTTTGTTTACTAAAAAGCTATTTTTGAAAATTTTCTTCAAAGTTATAAAAAATAATAATATGAGAAAATTTGAACGATTGTATAGTAATATTCATTTTTTAATAGAGCAACGTTTGATAGTCTAGAATTAAAATTAATTTAAAATGTCATTCTTATACCTATCATAGTTCATCGGACTTTGTTGATTAAACTAGTTAGAACTTTTCTGGTCGTCAATTGGTTTGTTAGGAAGTTATAAGAGCCATTTACTATTTTTAAAATAGTTGTTTTCATTTCGGTAAAGTGGGAGTTTAAAACATGATTAGTATTTTACATTGGACATAAGAAATAAATATAATAATATTGCACCACGTATCATAGCTTTAACTTTTTTGGAATTTCCCAATTTTTTTATTTCTTTAAGAAATAAAGTACTTTAAATTTATTCAAAGTAATAAAAAATATAGATTAGTTTAACACTTTTCTACTGTGTATTTAAAACAAAATTACAAAAATTAATATTTATAGTTTGCAAATTGTGCATTCCAATATTAAATTGAACAAACAGAAAGGCCAAAATTAGTTTACTTTATTAAAACTAAACTAAACACTTTAAGAGTAAAAAGAGTGTATAAAAAGTTGGAGGCGTAAAATGTATCTACGAAAGAGAAGACAGCGCCACGACGCTACGTGATCGATGCCCCTAGAGGATGCCCCACGTTTCTAGACGGTGTACTTATCAGAAGGTCCCAACCTGCCTCCCATTCCAAGAATAAACCTGTATTTTGTATTAAAGGAAAAATATACAGTTATATATGGTACTTCGCATACAATATTCAAACATTATGGAGCGCATACGATATTCAGACATTATGGCATTCATACAATATCCAAACATCATGGCCTACAAATCAAACCTTGTGGCCAGAATACATAATTCAAACTTTATGTTATTCATAGAATATTCAAACACCATGACCTGCATATCAAACCTTGTGGCCTAAATACAATATTCAACTATCATGGCCTGCATATCAAACCTCGTGGCCTGAATACAATATTCAACTATCATGACCTTCATATCAAACCTCGTGGCCTGAATACAATATTCAACTATCATGACCTGCATATCAAACCTCGTGGCCTGAATACAATATTCAACTATCATGGCCTGCATATCAAACCTCGTGGCCTGAATACAATATTCAACTATCATGGCCTGCATATCAAACCTTGTGGCCTGAATACAATTATTCAACTATCATGGCCTGCATATCAAACCTTGTGGCCAAAATACAATATTCAACTATCATGGCCTGCATATCAAACCTTGTGGCCAGAATACAATATTCAACTATCATGACCTGCATATCAAACCTTGTGACCTGAATACAATATTCAAACATTATGGTCAGCAGACAATATTCAAAATATATGGCCAGCATACAATATACAAACATTAAGACCTGCATACCAAATCTTGTGGCATGCCTAAAATATTCAAATTTCCTCCCTACAAAATTCAATCATTATGACCTGCAAACCATATTAAAAATATTTTGGTCTTCACAAAGTAATGAAATATTATACCTCTCAACTGCATTTACTTCTTTTTGTCAAACGAGTTTTGACTTTTCACTATTCCTTTTTTAATTTAAAAACAAAGTTTGGATGTATTGTTTTACGTCAGTGTTATACAGTCTTGGTGTAGCCTATTCAAACTTCAGAATATAAATTAATAATCAAACAACCAAACAATGGGTACTTTCCCCAAACAATTAATACTTCCCAAGGAAATTAAAAGTTTCCCTCTTTACATAATTCGATTTTTTTTAAAGTGGTTTCTGTTCAGATAGTATTGTAATTAAAAAGGACCAAAGTTTCGTATTAAATAATAATTTACGTAACCGGAAACGAATGCATTTCTTTTCCTTGGAAATATCTCTGAGTCTCGAAATGAAATATTGGTTTTGGGTTAATAAGCTTGTTAATTTTCCTTTGTAGTATTAATTTTTGATAGATTATTAATTTTTAAAGTAGGCTGCTTGTACCATTGGTTTAAAAGATGGGGGGGGGGAGGAATTAAGTATCGTTGGAGTTGAACTATTCTCATGCTAAGTACAATGGGATATATCCCATTCTTTTGAACGAAGACAACGTTGAACCAATTAATAAAACATCGTACGCTTATTGAAATAACTCACTATGTCAATATATGGCACCTAAGCTTGTGAAATCGTGAGGGAAAGTTAAGCTGGAATGGACTGAATCTTGAGTTAAGATCAATACTTTTTTAAGTTTATTTTCCATGACAAGTTTTTTTTTATTTTTTTACAATAATACTACTACAGGAAATAAGGTTGGTTTAATTTTTCTTACACAGCTATTTAAACGGTTCTGGAATATTTGTTATCAATATCACGGATTTATTTTTTTCAGAATTTATTTCTTTTTCTTTGAATCGTTTATCATAAAATGCTACTATAACTATGACAAATTTTAAATAACTGTTGATATTATTAAATTAGGAAAATAAAGATAAATGTATTTAATAGAGTTATCTTTTATCTGCTTTAATCAATAAAAATTTTTATTTTTATAACTAAACTTACAAATAAATCTGATCTTATATCGAGTTCTCTTAGATCCTATATAAAAATTTAATATTTTTAATGAGTTGATAGCTAAATTTATGAATTAATAAGTGTATAATTAAATGTAATGGTTTTTTCATAGATTTTAAAAATAAAATTCTTAGGGTTTTAAAATATATTCGGTGACAGCTTTTTCATAGTCTGAAATCTAACCCAAATGAGTTTGTGATACCAGATTCACATTAACTATCTAAGAATTAATATCAAACACACAGGCTGCAAAACATTGTTATTAAGGCAATGTACGTACGAAGCGGTCCACATTTCAATTAATCTAAATAGTTGAATAATGACACCTGGAAACGGGATACGAACTCAGAAACTTTGATTTTGCGCTCCAATAAGCTATCCAGGCTTCTTCTCGTGCTCAAGGACACTCTATACCCATAGTTTAATGTCTGAACCTTTGATGGACGTGTGTGTAAATCGTCAGCTACATACGAGTGAAAACATATATCGCCAGGTATCAGATACCAGCCATATTCGATCTAAGTATTTCTAAGCCTGAGGTCATATGAATTTACTATTGTCTGTTAGAGCAGCGTGGTATGTACTGTACATAAATATTATAAACACGTCGTGTGACTTTCAAAATATCACAACACTCTTTTTTTAATACCACGTTTTACTAACTGCTTAAGTTATACGTAGAGCCACATAAAAATAGTTTTATTTGTAGTTAAATTTAGTTTTAAAAATCTCATTTGTCGGTGATATTTCGTGTTCATTCAAAATTACATGTTATCTGAGGTGTTTGAGTATTATTTATATGTAGATTCAATGTATACAAAATTAAAATTTATTATTGAGAA
The DNA here is from genome assembly GCA_902155825.1 of Timema genevievae. NCBI lineage: Eukaryota > Metazoa > Arthropoda > Insecta > Phasmatodea > Timematidae > Timema > Timema genevievae. Next base: position 304,557 of record CABFWO010000457.1, on the reverse strand, counting down.
TTTATATATTTGCTTTAGAATTCTTTATCAAGTTTGTCTGCATATTTAAAAATTTAGTAGCCTAAAGTTAGCTTACACTACAAAAAAATTATAATCAAATTACAGCATGGCCAAAATTTTCTGCTTATTTTTTTTTTTAACAAGACAATTTCATTTTATTTCGCTTTTAAAAAACATTATAAATCATATCTAAAAACTATCAAAGGAAAAAGTACTTGATTCCATCTTTGTATGGCACTTTTCACTTTATCGCATCTGACCAATTTTACGGGGCTTTAGTTATATGTGTATGTACCAATTACGTTGATGGGTTATGGATGAGAAAGGTTATATTTAGGAGAAGTGTATCCACATTTACGTAGAGTTAGAGTGGAAAAATCATTTTGGGGAAACTACTCTCAGAATACCTGACTAGATTCTAACCCCAATATCTTTGTCATCGGCAGTCTTGTCCAAAAAGATAGACCATGCGGCTACCAAAGCAGGCTATAATTTATTACTAAACCACTTAAACATAAATTTAAGAATAATTATTATATTTACACAAATAGATTCAAACAAATTGATGCAATTGGACAAATTAATGATTTATTTTTTTAATGTTAGATTTTCAAACTAGATTTTATTTAGATTCATTTAAATAATTTATTTACATGTTGATTGACCATTAGCTCTAAAGTTTATTTTAAGTTGAACGCAAATTTTTCAATTAGTCTTTTAAAATAAACTTGTGACAATTTCTACGAAATGTTTAAAAGTAAAAAAATAATCATACGTAATTAAGGGCAATTAGGAATTTTTCACAATTAAAAAACACTTATTGCATGCAAACGAGGCTTATAAGCTCAATGTGAATCAGTACTAGAGTTTGTTATTGGAGTCTTCAGGTTTAAAAATTTGTAACGAATAGTAAAGCACATAATGATAACAGGAAGTTTAAACAAAACTACCAATATCGTGAAACGACACATATTGAGAAAACAGCTTTTGGTTGAAAGATAAAAAAAAAATCATATTTTACAATAATAATACAGTAAAATAAATATGTGCAACAGATAGCTGCTGTTATTCAATATTATTTTCTCAGTGAATATTTAAATTATTTTCCTATGTTAAAGCTTTTTAAAAATGTAATTAGAAAGTGATTTTTTTAAATATATGTTTTATGACTGTATTACAGGAAATAAACTAATCTAATTTGGTAAATATTCCAATCAATTTTTTATTTTCATAATAAATTTCTATTCTATATTCAAATTCATGTTATTTCCAAGGGGCATAAACTAATTTTTTCATCAAAGAATATTGCATTTACACACGTTCTAGTAGTTATAATATATACTAAAGATCATTAAACTTGTCGAGACCGAAAACATAATTCCCTATGTGCGTAAAGATTTGTTTTAATACTCTCTTCACGCATAAGAAAAACAGCAAACAAAACTTCAAACCTGTCAAGTCTGATTTATCGGTGAAGGTGAGGCTCGAAATCCGTACCGAGAATGGTATTTACTAAACGATCTCCCACGCTTCCTCCAAACAAATATGGACACACTCCCTCTAGTTTATACAGTGCTCATTCCATTATTGTAGTTAAAATGTGTGTAGCCCGAAGTATTAGTAAGCGGAGGTTAAAAATAACAACATTATGAACGATGCAAGGTAGAGTATACAATGTTTGTTGTTTTGTCAAGTGGTGAGGTGGGCTAGTACAGTGTTTCCCAAACTGGGCGGTAGGACTACCAACCTCCAGGTTTGAGTTTTTGGTTATTATTATTATTATGTGTTCTTTCTTCCGACAGGTCCTTTACTTTTGTCAGTGAACTTAAACCCCCAATGCGCCCTGTTTTTGCCTCCTCCTTCAGCACCCAGAATGTTCTTCTTTCCTTCAAGTCATCCAATATTTCAATCCTCCATATTCCTTTGCTCCTCTTTCCCTCAACCTTTCCTTCTATGACGTCGTGGATAAGATAGTTCCTCCTAAGTGTGTGTCCAATCCAGTTTTGTTTTCATGGAGGGCGATAAATTGTAAGTGGATGGTAGGGGGGCATTGTTTAGGTTTTTTTTATGGATATTACAGTTAATGTTGTGTGTAATAATTACATGCAACCAAATGCTTACCAAAAAATGTCCTAGATTTATTTTTAACGTATATATCTCACCATATTTAGTGGAAAGGGGCTTAAGCGTTGTTTATAAACTACTGGCGAGCACTAGCAATAAATTACGAATGTGTAATAGAGGTGACTTAAGACGAAGAAAAACCAACAATGAAACGGACATCGCTAGTTTAGTAGAATCTCTTCAAACTCAAGGCAGCCATTGATCAGAATTGTGAACACATTTGAGATTTTTGACAGATGACACAAACTATATCATTTTGTTCTTGTAATTTTTTTTAAATAAAAGTGTGTAACTTAATTTGTGTTTCTATTTTACGTGGGTACTTATATTTTCACAATCAGTTCTTGAAGAAAATTAATCAAAATTTATCAAGCCTACTTATATATTTTCATATTATTACTTTGTTTTAAATGAATGAATATGAATGTACAATGTAACATGAGTATAAGATTATTTTAATTGATTCAGCATTCTTATTTCATTTAACGTTGTGGCCGGCGGGGGCGGGGGAAGGGGCATAGGCTAAACAAAGAAGCTTGGGAACCACTAGGTTTGTAAACAGTGTTATGATCCTATTTTTGTAGAAAGAAGCTTATCTGTTAGTTAGAAAATTTATTATATCTACTCTAACGTATTCATACGTCAGGCCATGCTAGCTGCAGCTATCACATTTGATAGATATTATAAATACCTATCAAATAACAGTAGTATAATATTAAAATTTTGGATACAAAATAAGTTTGTTATTTCTAAAAGACCTTTCTTGGGAAAAATTTTCTTAGTGATAGTTTAAGCATAGATGAATTTTTTTTAAATTGAGACAGTACAAACAATAATTGTAATGTAAGTACTCTCTAATCACTCTTGTAGATCACATAATTGAACGCATAAGATCATGCGTTTCCAAAACAAGACTGGGTATAAAACTTGTTGGGAACTGTTGAATTCATCTGCACGACATCTTACAATGCCCCTTGAGACGCGCGATGACAAAAGGGTATATTAACATTCAAATGTTTTGATACATTTCACAGGTGCAATTAATGTGTTAACGAACCAATGAACACAATAAAAGCACTTCCTTCAATAATGAGTGTCACTTTTTACAAGATATTTCCAAGATTTTTTTAAAATTAATCTAACTCTACGTTCTATTAATTCGTATCTACTTTGATTTTAATTTATCTGTCAATACATTTATTCTATGATCGACACACAGCCCCCAATATTTATTTTGATTTAGCTCTGTTTTCAGATTCATAAAAAGGAAAATAACACAGTTTTTCAAATAAGAAATGAAATATACATGTTTAAAAATGTGTAACCTTCATTTTGTATAGCGTAAATCTGCACTATCCCAGAGGTTTTTTTTCTCTCCCAAACCAATAAGAATACCCTGGTTCATAATGGGTACCACAATCTTTCCCCAGTTATAGCAAAATCTAATTATGAGCAATAATCAGCTACTGTTGGAGCCCATGAATGTTTAAAATAAATAAGTGCCCTTTTAATTATGAGATGCTTTTAGCCTTTCCTCAGGGATTGTTAGTAATTAAATACCATGCAGCATTGGCAAACCAAAACCAATCATTTACTATATGGTAAATTCAAGTTGCTTGCAGTAAATGATATTAAACTAAATCATCACAATTTAGTTATTACTAAAAATATTTCACTCAGACTTGGAGCTACTAGAGAAGTAAATATTATATTTCAATCACTGTTAAGTAAATATGAAATTTTAGAAATTAATTCATGATCATATATAAACACAATATTCATTTTCAGAAGCACAAGCAATTAAAATGTAATTTTCAATTTGTTTTAAATGATTGGAATCAAATCGCAAATAGTTTCTTGAGTAAATTCAAATATAATTAAAAAATTATACATTTGTATCTTTTTGAAATCTATTGTTATTTGATATACTTTTTAAATAAACATTTTATAATTTAATTCAAACATAATTATTAAAATAGTTCTAGTAATGAGAGAATATTTTTTTACTACGAAGAGGTACTAAAAGCGCCTGACGTTGCTTGTAATGAAATTTCTCCTTGGTGAAAAACTTACACAAGGAATTATAATTATATTTAACTTAACATATTGACAGAGAAGAATCATGGGATACCTTATTAGCAGCACAAGCCTTGGCATGTGTATAAGTTAAAAATCTGCCCTGAGCTACACATCCTTGGTTTTCTCTAACCAAGCTGATTTTAAACTTTTTGTTTTTATATTTTTTTGCCATCCACCATATTGGACCAGGCCTTCAAATATAGACATATACCAATATACATACATATACACCCATATACATATATATACCCAAATACATATATATACCCAAATACATATATATACCCAAATACATATATATACCCATATACATATATTTACCCATTTACATATATATACCCATATAAATATATATACCCCTATACATATATATACACCATGAGAGTAGATTAATAAAAAGGGAAAGATCAATTTTATCAAAGATTTTGATTAAAATTCGTATCAAGACGTTGATTAAGATTATAAATAAAATGGATATTTGCATTTTCCTATGAAAATGAATTTTAGGGTACTTAATAGAAGCGGATATTTCCGTATCTCCGCAACTATTTGAGATATTAATAACTTGTCATTGCAAAATCGTTGTACTATTAAAAATAAAAAAACTTTAATTTGAAATATATTTTTATAAAAGCAACAGTTTCTGAGATATTGACAAATGTATTAATACAATTTTGTGATCTTTAGCTGTAAAGAGATACTACTAAGTTCTGAAGCAATAATTCTCCAATGCCATAGAATAATTAAATATAAGTTTCTTAAAAGGTTTGTTATTTTTCCTTCGTACAACAATGATCTATCTCTTTCATTTTAGACTAAATAGTCAATATTTACATTTTTACTGGTCAAAATTTATTAATGAGAAATAGAATAGCAATGCGATGATCTGAAGTTGTGAAACACCTAATAAAATGTTTGGATTTTAAATGAAAGTTCAAATTTTAATACGAAGTGTTGACCCTTGTGGACCCAAAATCGATCATTTTTATTGGTCCAAACATACAAATTAGGTCATTCTTTAAAGATAAAAGTATAAAATTTATAACTGGAATTCAAAAAATGTTCAACTTAAGTATAATGCAATTTATTCTTGCGTTTGCTAGTTTATATCATTTCGTTTCACATATATTACGAGTTTTGAGTAAATATCTCAATTTTTAAACAACAATGTGAGAAAGTCTATGCAGAGTTCCGTACAATTTATTTCTTATTATATTACTATACCATTTTTATCTCTTTACACATTTTTTATGAGTTATAACCTGTAAGTATAATTTAGATAAAGTGACGAGAGAAGTGTGTGCACTTCATCGCACCATTTATTTGAATGATTTTTTTATGAAGATAACGTCACATTTCGGTGAGTTCTTGAATATTTGTCTAGTAGGTTAAAGTATTTTGATATTTAATTTTACTGTCTTTGACTCGTTTAGTTATTTGTCAGCTATTTAAAAAAAATCAACTCTCTTTAGTTTTAATTTTACACTGCGTCTTACTACCCGTTCGGTTTTTCCGCCTATGTACTAATTACACTAATGGTTTAAGGACAAAAAAGGTTTGATAGAGAGTAAGTGTACTCACATTTGCGTGGAGGGAGAGTAAAATACAATTTAAATAAACCTCCTTCAGTGCACGTTACCGGGATCGAACCCTAATATCCTCGTCTTCGGCAGTTTAGTCTAACAGGAGAGTAGTGCGTTAGATCACGTGGCTATCAAAGCGGGTACCGTTTAGTGCCAGTGGTTATTATTGAGCTCCTTTACTATCCTAAAGTAAGAAACAAGGAGAATGAACTTTCCTCATTAGTCTGGAGTGTGCTCGGGAAACTAACTTGGGTGAAGAAATACTTCTATTGTTATAAGTCAGCGATTGAACCCACACCTTTCTAACATAAGCTAATAGTATTCCTTAAATTGAAAAGTGACACCTGGGCACGGGAATCAAACCCGAGACCTTTGGATTAGTACGTAAATGCTCTAACCATTAGGGTGTCCAGGAATCATCCTGCACCCAGGGCACAGACAATTAAGAGACAGACTCTCAACCTTACGGGGGTCTCGCTACGTTCATTTTGCCAGCTTGAGTCCTTCAACACTGTGCTTCGCTAGTGTCACTGCTGGGTGATGATAGGACTAGCCGCAGCGATCCTAGTGTTGAAGGGCACAAGTTGCTAAAAGGAGCTCAACCATTTTAACCTGTAGGTTAAGTGTCTGGGTATATTATTTTTCTGTGTCCCAGGATCATTATTTATTCATATCTTAAGACAGAGTCTGTGAACGAAGTTTGGAAATCATTAGCTAAATGTGTGATCAATTAAGATCACGAGCTAAATTAGTAAATTATTTAATGATTAAATACCATCTTGTGGTCCATCCATCCAGGCTCATTACCATTAAAAAATAGTTACCCACTTCGGTAGCCGCATGGTCTAACACGCTACTCTTGCAGTATACTAGACCGCTGATGATGGGGAAATGAAGTTTCGAATATCAGTCGGATGTGTTGAGTTTTTTCAAAATGGTTTCCCACTCTCCCTGCACGCAAATGCGGGTAGCATTCCTTTAAATATAATCATCCTAATCCATATAACAATCATCGTAATTATTACATAAGCGTACAACCCGAATGGGTAATAAGACTCGGTGTTAAAAAAAATATATATTAAGAATGTTCAGCTCCACACAATTATTCCTGTAGAGAGAAAGTGTTTTAATATTTTCTTACAACCGAAGGAGTTGTGTTTCAACTGACATTAGAGAGAGAAACACACACATACACGGAGCGAGCGAGAGGAAAAGAGAAAGAGAGAAGGTGAATATAATGAGATTACGTCACAATGAAGTGCTTGTTACCCAAACATTATATGACGTGGCAGTGTTTGTGTTACCCCCACTGCCGCTGTTGACTTGGTTTGTTTGTTGAAGAGCAACACCGCAGGTGTTGGAAATGGGTAAGGGGGAGGATGGGGAAGGGATGATAGTTAGTGAAGGAGGGAGAAAGGAGTGTGGGAGGGACCGATGAAAAGTCGATAACTCACTCACTTTGAAAACATGAAAAATATAAAGGTCATCTTTCATTTCCTCTAGGTTCATTGAGCCAGGATATTCATATTACAGAAAACCATACCCTCCCACCCCCCCACCTTATATCATCCTCTTCAATAATAATTATTTTAGATAAATAACCACACACTAGTATCTATTATGCAAGATAGACCACAGATACCAGTTTAAATCCAAATCGTTATAACTATTTTCCAAAATATTTCAAATTAAAAAATAAATCAATCATTGGTAAACTATCAGAAATATAATTGAAAGAAAAACAAATATATAGAATAATAGTAGTATTGTTTAAAAAAAAAGTGATACCCATTTTGAACCAAATCGTACCCTTAAACGATTTTTTACCCAAATTAAAATTTTATTTTATCTATTTTAAACAATATATATTTTTTTTTTGCTACTTTCAAAGAATTTGAAGTTTAAATAAAAATCACTCCACTGAAATCTACGCTTAACTTAAGAGCTACGGTAAAAATAAAACGCGAGGCATAGCTATTTAATGTCTAAAAAGAAAACCTTTGGAAGCCACATGGTCCAAGGCGCTACTTTCGCAATATACTAGTCTGTCGATGACGGGGAGATCATGGTTTGAACCCAGTTGGGTGTACTGAGGGTGTTTTTTCCTTAATAGTTTCCTACTCTCTTCACGCAAATGCGGGTAAGCTTCCTCTAAATCCAATCTTCCTCATCCTTAATCAATTAGTAGTTAGTGCATAAGCATATAGCCTGAATGGGTAGTAAGACGTGATACTAAAAAATAAATAATAATATGTATATAGTGTGAAATGTTTTAGAATGTAAAAATAATCATGTGTACTTGTCAACGAATACTAAAATGTCATCTAATCGATGACAATTAAAAACGGTTGAATACCAATTTGATAAATAACCTTAATGTGTTCATCCGCTCTTTAACGCTAGGTCACCATCCTTATAATTTAAGAGTTTCTCACTCCGCGTTGATCCCTTGGGGTGAGAGGAGGGGTAAGTACAGCACCGAGAATAAGCGTCATTAAAAACGTACCAACTAAAAACTGACAGGCTCCCCGATTCTTTCCCCATCAACTTACATAATCAAACCATGAATACATTTGAAACGCACTCAAGTTAGTGTGTAGATGTGTGAATATGTGTGTATGTGTGTGTATAAAGTCCACAAGATGTTTTTATATTGCTTACTCAGTCGTTTCCAGTTTAATGAGATATTTATATTTGAAAAAAAAAGAAAAGAAAAGGAAAATCCTAACATGGTATGCCCATTGAACGGAATAATAGATAAGAGACACGCTTATGATTTGAAGAAAACCAAAACTTTATCCCTCCTACTCTCTTATATATACTTTATATGTATTATATATTACTCTTTATAGAAAATAAAACTTTCTTACACTTTACTGAAGGACTTTTTTTTATATTCACGATGAGGATAAATCCTTTACTAGTTTCCTCTTCCACCCTAAATTCACGTTCTAACGAAGTGGTTCATCCTAAAAAGCACGATGAGTTTGCTTTATGAGGAGGTGGAAAAGGGTGGGGGGTGGAGAGGAATACTCTTGGGAGGTAAAAGTTATATTTGCATATAAAGAGCTTTTGTTGGACTACCTTTTTATATATTTTTTTGGTCGTGATTTTTTTTCAGTATAAAAAAGTATAGTTAGATAGAAAGAAAGTGCTGTATGGTACTCATAAATACCCCTACATATATATCCATCCCTAACCAGGATTTCGCTGATACCAATCGTTTGACTTTCCGCTACGCGTAACTGAAAAGGGGAATTTTTTTTTTAATATACCAATGCGGAACAGATAGTATGAATCTCTCGTTTCTCGTATGATTGTATCCCAGAAAAATTTAACCACCCCCTTCCCTTTTTCCTCCATCCCAAAATTTCATCCCTCCACCAAAGCCCCCTAACTTACTACCTACCCACGGGCTTCGCTCCAAACCCACCGTTTATTTTTACCCCCGCCATTCTCTGTGATCCAATTTATGCACTACAAATATTTTCCAGTCGCGGCCGTTTTGGTCACACGTGAACAACGCCCCAAAGTGAGCGATCAAGCGTAAAAAATTGGACTCGGAGGTTATCCGAATGTCCGGGTGGACTCTCAATGCCAACATTAGCTTTATTATCGGTCAGGATTAAAGAGAGGGAGTGAGGTAGATAGAAAGAAAAAGTCTCGTGATTCGTCGAACCTTTTAGTGTTCCGGTTTATATCGCTAGGGTGTGATTTATTTTATTTTAAATTGAAGGTGAAATATTTGTAAATACAGGAAAAGTCGCATTGCCATGTAAAGGTTTATACTAAGCCAGTAAATACACTAAAAACACGCTTATCCAAATATCGATTAACCCAAACTCTAGTTAATCCGAAACATTATTTCGAGTTTTATTTATTAAATGAAAAGCTCCGTAAAAATTAATATCCTGGTGCGTACAACCAGAACTTGTAGTTAGACGCAGTTCTAATAATAATAAATTCATAACATAAAAACAGGGGAGTGGCGTTAATGTTTTGGTTAAAATGTAGGCATTTATTTTTAAAGCAAGTTGTAGATATATTTATTTCTTCGTTTGCAACAAAAAAAATTACATCTTGTCTCTCACCTTTTATCATATTCTAAATAAATTTGTTATTCCCACAACATGTTACATGTGTACAATTTTTTACATACCTAAACGGGAAAAAAATTGTTAAATTACTGATCATCCGAATTAAACCTGATCGCATCAAATTGGGATTTGACGAGTTTCTAGTGTATATTAAATTAAAAAAAAGTGTCGATTAAGATTACGTGCACCGTGTCTTACTACCCTTTGTGAGGTATTTAACGTGAAACTTATGAGCCAAATGGTTACATCACCCCATGACTTACACGCTAACTTATCCATCTATCTACCAGGTTTGGTCATGCCAGAAATTGATCCCGGGATCCTTGGTTCTGTATTCAGAAATAATGCCGAGTGAACTAAGGTGTCGGACCAAAAAAAAAATGCGTTTATGGTGTGAGTAAAAGGAACATAAGTTTAGCTCATTGTTTTTGGCAGTTTTTATATAAAAACATATTTTTTGGTCAAAATAAATCAAATATTGCTTCTGTAAAAACACAAGAGTTTAATTTTCTTCACATGGTGATATCACCAGTTGTTGATCATATTTCAAGGGTGTCCTGGAATTTAATGACAACTTTTTCTCTTCATTTAAAAAGTTTCTCATCTACTGCTGCTATGCTCATGACAGATATTCAACAACTGTTGATATCACGAGAATAAAATCAAACTATGTTTCTACTGGAGCAATATTTTATTTTGGTCCAAAAAAGATTTTGCTATAAAATATATAGAAAACACTGATCTTAACTAGCTTTCCCAACACTTCCACATTAAAAATATATATATATATATAATTTCTTTAGTAGAGTTAGAGTTTTTGTAAAGTAAATAAGTTGCGAAAATCTAAGCTACCCTCGATAGTGTAATCCAGTCCTAAATTCTAAACCTTGTCTGGCAGAATACAAGTGAGTGGGGAATACACGATGAGAGATCTGTCTACGTAGACCAGAGCTGTTACAGGGGCAAGGAAGGTGCAAAGTGCTACCTCTCTAATGGAGAGGTAAGCGTTACGCTGCCTCGCGCACTTTTCAAAAGGACTGGTTGGGAAGCGGGAGTCAGAGAAAGGGGTGGAGGGGTGTTGTCGGGGTTAAGGGGCAAGTGGAAAGGGTAAAGTCGAGATGAGAAGGTGTTCTCGAATTCTATGGGGAAATGTGTTGTTTTAAGAGATATATTAAAGATCAACTTTCTTCCATACGAGTGAAGGGGAATGAGATTGATCATTAATAATACTAAGCACCACGTCTTACTACCCGTTTGGGTTGTATGATATATTGATCACTAATTTATTATGTAATTATTAATAATAAATAAAATATAAATATGGAATTTTTTTTATCAAACTATTAAGTTTTACTATCCTTACCAAAACTAAGAGTGTTTTTAAAATCACTTACATATTATCTTAGCTCTAGCCCAAGGTATTTCATAAAAAAAAATAGATTTTGCATGGAATTAAATCCTTTTTATAGCACCAAATCTTGCTACTCATCCGGGTTACACGCTTTACGATTATTATCTAATTAGACTAATGGGTTAAGGAAGCAGAATGTTGAATTTAGGGGAAGTGTGCCCGCATTTACGCGGAGATGGTGGGAAAACAATTTAAGGAAAATCCCCTAAGTACACTCAACTGGGATTGAATCAAGATATCTGAGTCATTGGCAGTCTAGACTATTTCAAGAGTAGAGCCTTAGACTATGAGGCCAATGAAGCGGGTAGATTTAATTATTACACAAAAAAAAATGGCTGATGATTTATATAAGTATCAATTTTGCTGTCCTAAGTTAAGTTAGCTTGTAAGAACCACCAGCCTAAGGGATCAGCTTTCATAATGTAGGCACGAAATATTATGTGGGACCTACATCAGAGGGCGTATCAGCTAAAACATTGGCCAGATTATAACACAACAAAGAATCAAACATGGTGGGCGGTTTTCCAAACATTTCTTTGTAACAACATTTTTTGTTCGTTCTGCTCGGATCCGTTCCAACAACCGTTGGTTTGTGCCCGTCACATTTAACGATGTTCGTGTTCGGGCTAGTAGTATTTTGGACGTCTCGGCTAACTTTTTCCACAAGCATCCAATCATTGTCGGAACAGCAGCCTAATCTCACGCGTAGTCATCGCAACAACTTTATTGAAGCGTAACTGAACAAGTTGCAAGCATGCTCGCAAGCATATTATATTCAAGTTTGGACATTACGGCCAAAGCGAGCATCACAACGAACATGTTCTGTTCGGTGTTCTTTTTCTAACCTGGAAACGGCATCGACCTCGTCTTGTTCTGTTCTTCAAGAAAGGAAAGTTTGGGGTTATAATCCTTGTTGGGTGTATGAGAATAATTTATCCTAAAACGTTTTCAATTCATCTTCTAAGTAAATATGGAGTAAATTTCCTCTAAATTTTACACGATATTAATTTTGTCTTGACAATTTATAATTCCTCTAGAGAATTAAACTAAAATACAACAGATTGTCAAAAAATAGAACGAGATCAATTCAATTATATTTAATTTTTCTTGATAATTTTACAGTATTAAAAAAAGTAGCCTATTTCAATACATTAGAAAAATATTTCAATACTATTTTCATAGCAACCAATGATCTGCATTCCCTTTAAAAGACAAATATAGGTCCTTTGGCTTTACATTTTTTTCTTCTACTATTTCAACTCTAAAACAAATTGCATATTTTAAGGAAAATAAAATATAATTTCAAGAATTTTACTAATTAATAATAATAAAAAAATTTCCTTTACTTTAAATATTTAGCGAAGAGAAAGATAATCACGTTCATACCATACTTCACTTACAAGCACGATATTGGGTGGAACATAGACGGAGAAAATATTCGTTTTGGTTCTTTAATTAATTTATTTCTTGGTGTAACAAATATCTTTCATAACCATTAATATTTCAGGAAAAAATAAATAAAGTGTAATCTCTATTGGTACCACAGTAGGTGGAATGGAATATTTATTATTGGAAGAATAGAGTTAAAGAAATAAAACATTTTGAATAATAAGCTGCAATAGAAAGATTTCAAATTCTATAAAATAAGAATTAACTTATTAAATTATTTATTGAATATTATAGAATAAAAGAGAAATATACTGAGCTTGTAATAACAATGCAATTTTTTTTAAGTTATATAATATGCATATTTTATTTCAATAAAATCCTCAAAAGTGGAGACGGTGACGTGACAAAGGTGTCAGTTTCATCTGGAATGTCTTAGTTTGGGTGGAATGGGTTAAAAATTTGGTTCAGTATACTTTTTTTTAGCGCCGCGTCTTACTACCTATTCAGTTTATACGTATGTGTACTAATTATGCTTATGAGTTAGGGATGAGGAAGATTGAATTTATAGGACGTATACCCACATTTGTGTGGAGTGAGGGTGGAAAACAGTTTAGGAAAATCCCATTCTGTACACCCAACCTGGATTATGATACGATCCCCTTGTCATAGGCAGTCTAGCCTAACATGAAAGTGACGCCTAAGACGACTTGGTCACCGATGCAGGTCAGCTGGTTATATTGAAATGAGTATTTTAAAAATGTATCGATTATTCTTTTATTTATTTCTCAACTCTATTCCATCAGTATGAATAGGCATAGTATGGAAGTTTATAAAGACGCCATGGCTATATTAATTTAAAATTACTGAACCTTTTTTTCTTTTGCTTTAGCACTATAATAAGCCTTTAAAAATTAATCAGGACCAATCTCATTAATATAATATGGGATCCATAATTGTATAAAAGCTTTTTTAATAGGATAGATTTGGAAATTTTTGTTTTGTTCCTAGTCAAAAATTCTCTGTATACTTAAGTTACTCTCCGTAATATAGTTTTAACCTAAACATGTCTGGTTTGAAGGTTTAAAAGGGTACCCGCTTCGGTGTCTACATGGTCTAAGGCGCTACTCTCGCAATATGTTTGACATGAAAATATGGGGAGAGTGGGGCTCGATCCCAATAGGTTGTACTGAGGGTAGTATTTCCTAATTGGGTTCTCACTCTCCCTCAGTATATATACTTGTACACCTTTAAATTCAACCTTCCTTAATCCAAACACATTAGTTTAATTAGTACAGGGGTGTACAACCCAAATGGGTAAACATACGCCGCATTAAAAAGGTATAAATTGTTTTGTGTCCTTTAACCTATTGAAGACTGAAAAACTATTGGGTACAAAGCTAGCTACTGTCTCCAGCAGTGGTTAACATAACAGAGGAAAAAATAGTGAAATTCTAGACAAGTGTTTCCAATCTATATTTTTACCATTTTAGAAAACATTCTAAACAAGTTGAAAGTAAGGAGTGGATTTGATTTGGAATTTAAGATTTAGATATAACAACTATATATATATATATATATATATATAATGAACGGGTTGATAAAATTTGTTAAGTGAATTGATGTAATAAAATAAAATTGCAGATCCAAATGTATAACTAGGTTAACTTATGGTAGTAACATATTGTCAAATAATGAACATTACACATATAATAAATAATTCATCATCAATTTAGCAGTATATAAGTTGATGATAAGTCTAAAATACATGAAAACACGTTAAAATTTTTTTTAAACTTACAGATAACAAAACTGGTTAGACAAAACAATGTTCATGTTCATGTAAGTTCAGAATTCAAATTATAAAAGTTTTATTAAAAGGTTAAAATCTGCAAATAGGTTATGATTAAATGATTGAGTATTGATATACGATTTTAAGGTATGCAATATTAAATGAAACAATGTTTAAAGTATAGATAAGTATTGGCGTTGACAAGTATAAAATTTTAGTTTATAGATTAACCAATTTGAAACGGATATAATTGATGTGGAGAATTTTGTAATATTCTAAGTCTTATATGTTATTTCTTTTCCCATTAGTCCTTTTGCATTTTCAGCATTGAAAAGATGCTAGAATACTCAATCCGACATGTTTCGACAGATAGTTGTCATAATCATGGTAACTGTAAAATGAAATTAAAGAAGCATGAAGACAAAATAATATTAAAGAGTTACAATAGATGAGAAATACTGTTGTCCAATAATGAATTCATAAAAAGAATAAGAATTGTTAAACAAACAAACTTACAAAAGTCGTTGTGAAAGACACTAAGTGTTGGTACGACAGCGAGATATTGACTGATTTAGGTGTAGTTCGAGAAAATAAATGTGTGTAGAAACAAAAGACTAATGATAAGCGAGCTATACAAGGTGAAATATAGACGATCATGGTAGAGTAATGTTAGGTTGATAAACTGCTATTGAAATCATTTGGCGTGTTGACTGATCTGTGGGATTAGGGATGGATATCATTAAGTTGCTGGATGAAAAGGAGTGAAAAGAAACTAATCTTCTCGACTCCGGCTCGAACGGGTCATTTTCTACGGTGGAAGGTAGAGGAGGATAAATAAGGTTATAGGATTTTAATCTTTTTAGGCAGATACTTTAATGTGTTGACGAGAATTTGATTTGAGAATTGTAATTGTTAGTTAAGAATTTATCTATTGTTTAATAAAGCTGCTTGAATGAAAAAAAAAAATTCAGCCGTGTTTAATTTCGTACCTTTTCGAGTTAAGTGAAGAGGCTTCATACACCGGTAAATTGGTTTGGGTTGATTATTGGTGTTTTTTAGATGGTCTGCAAATTTTTATTTGGTTTTTATTATATTTAAAATCAGATATGTGATCTTTTTTTTATTGTTCACTGCACACTATTATTTTTTGCGAGTCCTCGCGCGCAGTGAAAGTACAAGTTGGCGACACAACGGGGGATTCTGAAATACACATTCTAGTTACCTCTTCTCTCAGTTAAACAGGAAATATGTGTGTATTTGTCCTTGACAACGAATTTAAATTCTGTGTAAGAAATGACCAGTTCAAGTTCCTAATTGTTGACCTCAGTGATCTTGGGGTAAATTTCTCGCCTCATGATCGTTGGTTCAAACCCATCTGGGGTCGACGTATTTTGTATTGAGCGATAGATATCTGTAGAACAGCTATCTTCAGAAAGGAATAAAAGCCATCTGTCCCATTTCAACTGTGGCTGTTAAAGTATTCTAGAAAGGGTGTGAAAATACCTTACCCGGATGGTTGGTAAGCCTTTTCGCTCTCGCTCATAGAAATTCTCATGTGCTGATATAATAAGATTGTTCAGAAATTGCACATTAAAAACCTTAAATAAAAATAAATTTTCTTAATTAATTACTAAACCATAAATTATCTGTAAAATAAATATGTTATTTTCAAACAATTTTCTCTTAATTATTAAAAAAAATTGAATTATTATTTATTTAAAAAAAAAAAGCATCAAGCATTTCGCGGCCCACTGGTGGGCCATGGAACAGACTTTGAGAACCACTGTTCTAAAGCATGTAATTAACTAATGCATAACAGAAGTTTGTCTCAAATTGGCAATCTAAAAGAAAATTTTTTTTTAAGAAAATGATTAGTGAAAGGGTAGAAATATTTTTACATTGGAAATGTATTTTACCGAAGATTAAATGAATGTAGCTATACATAGCAAACTAATACCTAAAAGAATTATGAGTAATGTTATGAACAAACAACAATCATTCATAGATTTAAGCATCGCTTAGCAGTGCTAAAGTTTAACACCTCCTCAGTGTTAAATCAACATTTGGAAATGTACGCACCACAGAATTCCAGGTAAATATTAGAGTATCCCCATGCATATTTTAAACCACGATAAACAACGAGCTATTATTGAGAACATCGCAAGCACAAACCACGTTGAATTATTATAGTGTACCAAACATGTAGCTAAATTTTAACCTTTATTTAATTAGACATACCTTTTGATTTACTAGATGAGATAGTAATGACTTAAAAACACGGCTTGCTAACCGGTAAATTAAATATACGAATATACTCGAACTGGAAATCACATCTAAGTGCGATTATTCCCTTAAACACAATGTCATTTAAATGAGTAAAGTATAATGATTTCATTCTGATTTTTGACTTAACATGGTAAAATGATTTCATGGTTTCAATTTCAGTTTTTTCTCTGAAGTAGACTACATAAAACTTTACCACGATGTTACGCCTGGTTCAAGCGTTATTATTTACCCTAGTTGCCTACTATTCATGGGATGAAACGGGCCCTTTAGAGTACATTAGATAAACAATTTATTTTAAAATTATATTATTAATTGGCCGTTGAAAGATTTACATGCCCTTTGTCACTCTCCATTCCTGTTTTTGTTTTTTATGTTATTTATTTAAC
Organism: Timema genevievae; assembly: GCA_902155825.1. Classification (NCBI taxonomy): domain Eukaryota; kingdom Metazoa; phylum Arthropoda; class Insecta; order Phasmatodea; family Timematidae; genus Timema; species Timema genevievae. The sequence continues at coordinate 287,413 of CABFWO010000457.1, read as the reverse complement.
AGTTCTACTTGCCCACAGAAATGGCTACATTCGAGGGCAGAAGGGCTCCGCTAGAAAACGTAACTATACCTTTGGCATATAAAATATGTTATACTTATATGTGATGAGAGTCTCTTTACCATCTCACCGAATTTCAATTTTTTTTACCTCACCGATAAATGGTTATTAATTAAAGTTTTATAGATTTCTAGCCCTAACCATTTCACGTACACCCATTTTGAATTTTAAAAGTTCCAAATCTTCTTCTTATTTGGGTTTAACACTTTATATTTTATAAAATATTTGAATTTTCTAATCTAACAACCAAATTATTTTTATTTCTAGTTTTTGAAATTTTGAGGGGAACCTCTTTTCATTTTAGGTTCCTTCATTTTAAAATTTATAATGCTCAGACCTTTATTACTGTTGGGGTTGCCCTTACACACACCCGGCAAAATTCAATCTTGCACCATATTTATAAGTAGTTAATTCTTTTAGTTTTGGCAATTTGGAACACCCCTAAACATAATTTTCTCATTCCCCACTTATAAAGATACATTTTTTTTTGTTATTTGGTGTATTCCCGCTAGATTTCTGGAAGATATATTCCCTCCCTTAAATTTTTTCCCCCTTCTCTCCCCTTTCTTCCATTTGGGTATTAATTGAGTGTGAGTTGATTAAAATTTGAAAAACCAATAACAGAATCTGGTTTACCGGCTTTGAAAACCCCCAGATGAAAAATTTCTTGAAAATTAAACCTGAAATAACAAATTTCAAAGTTTTTTTATACCACTTTAGGGTCAGCTGACTGAAAGTTATAAAAAAAATTACGATAATGTTCTATTAAAAAATGTTAGAAGCCACCAAAAAATTAATTTCACCGTGATTGGATAGACATGATTTTTGATCCCAGATGGAGACTTTTTGGCCCCATTTCTATTTTTTGAGGTTTAAGATTTTTCACATCATTCTTGGATTCCCAGAAAGCTCCATGCCGAATTTAAAACTTCTCACATGGAAACACAAAAAAAAACCTCTAGAATGAAAAACAGATACGGCATGGATTTTGTATTATAGATGTGGTCCCCCCTTTAAGGGGTGCTTAACAAATTCCACGGGGGTTCAGATCATTGGATTTTCTCTCTTTACGCCCTTGGCCAAATTAAATGTGATTATGATGTTTAAGCATGAAGGCCATCTTGTCAGTAAACCGCACGTTAACTAACGTATCAAAGTTATATACTTAAGTTAAATACTTCTTTGTCACACACGAAGCTCGGTACTCATGCTCACGCATTACGTATGAACCACCCTTATACAGATCGCTGGATCTTAGAATAAAGAACTTTCCTGAAACTACTCCAATCGCAAATTTGAAGAATGTCGGCTTCCCCTTAGTTGTTATTTCCTCTTGACCAATTAGCGAGAAACAAACCTTTCGAAAATCAATAATGGGCAACTCTCCACTCTAAAGGAGGCTTGGTCAGCATTGAACTACATTCAAAATGGCGTTTGCACTCAATAACCCATTACTTAGCTTACTGACAATCTGGTTCAGCATAACTACATCGATCATTACACTACACATTTTAACTGTGACTAAGAGAGAATAAATGCAACCAATCAGAGATTGTTACAACTGTCATTCAAAATAAAAGTTTACTAAGCCTTTCATCGGCATTGAATTTGTACTCTCTGAGAATCTAAGAAACTGCACCAAGTTGTGTATAAAGAGATGATGAAAAAACTACTTGGTGAAATAAAGAAAACCTTACTGCCTCTGCATGGCTGAATTGAGCTCTTTTGGATGGGTCTGAATCAACGATGTATTATTATTATTATTATTATTATTACTATTATACTATAAAGCCACATGGCCGACTCACTCACTCACAGACATTAATGTTTACTCACTTCCAGATGAGCTATAAACTTGAAATTTGTCAAGCTTTTAGCCTGTAACCAAAAGGAAAATTACAAAATAAAAAAAATAGCTCCCGAAAAAAATTCAAAATGGTGGAGCAACTTTAAAGTCGGTGCGGACCTTACTTAGACCTTTCTTGTCAAAAAACGGCTCTGGAACTACATTAGTGTACATCCACATACAAAGGAAACCCACATGGGGTATGGGGGCGGAGCACTCAACGAGCAAAGCGAGTAATAATATATAACTAACAAATTTAAAACACAGATTTTATCCCGCATAGTAAGTGTCTGGTATGGTCAAGCATTTAGGCTAGATTACCTTAACTCGATTAAGCTCAGAGGTCAGTTTAATAAGATATTTTTGGTGACCTGGCGGTCTACGGGTAAGGTGTCAGACATGTGCTGGGAGTCCGAGGTTCAATCCTAGGTTCCGGCATAGATTTATCTGATTGACAAACCCTTCCTTCACCTTTGACAAAACGTGTAATAATCACAAATTGTAACTGTGTAGAATGCCGGGCCTCCACCGTGGTTCGGATTCCACGTTAAACTGTAGGTCCTCCATTTCATCTCACAATCACCCAACCATTACACATTAGCTTAAGTGCGTACAACCCGAGCGGGTAGTAAGACGCAGTGATAGTATTAATAGTAATAATAATATATTTTAATATTTTGTCCCAGTTTCATCCACTAGAAAATATATAAGGATGTGTCTGTCATATAGGACACACTGAAATGTTCGTAGCACAGGCCGTATCTAAGGTACTAGATTTTCTTTCATGTATTCATACCTCAAGTTATGTTATTGGCGGCTCTCACTTTAGAAGGATATTTTCACTGCATAAAGAATAACTCTAATGAAACAAGGGTGTTTCAATAAATAATATAAGAAGTCCTCTCCTGTTTGATCAAATCAAGTGCCAAGACAAATGTACAAACAACTGCGTATATATTAAAACGTTATCAATGTTAACCTAAAAACCTATATTTGTATTATTTTTAGAACCTTCCTAATGAAATCGGACTTGATGCTAGCACTGGTGGCTTTCGGTGTGCACCTCAATTAAATATAGAGGAAGAAGATATACATAAAAATAAAATAGATCAGCGTCTTTGTGGTAGGAAAGTTAAAAATAATTTAGTAATAACCACACTAAGTGAACCAATCTGGGATTTTAACCCCGGGCTCCCTTTCACAGGCAAGTCAGGTTAGATGAGCTTGACGTTTAGTCTTTGTCGACGAGTGTATATAATAAGTTAGTGCACGTTATATACAGCATAATTAAATAAATATCCAAATTTATATGAATATGTTTCATTTATGTAATAACACAGCATTAAAATACACTTGTTAAATGGTTCATCATAGATCAAGAAAAAGAAAGAGATTTCTTAAAACGTATTGAAATCTACTGACATGGGTACAGGAAAGATGAAAGCTTTATGTGTCTAGTGACCGACTAGAAGGATGGAAAGCTACGAAATGGAATCCGAACGATTCTTCCTTCAGAAAATAAAATAAGACGATAAAAAAAAAGTAGTTCGCTTTCTCTCTCGATTTGATGGAACTCTTGGATCATGGTAGTGCGTCTTTGATTTCTTAAGTGGTTTTCCTTTGGCCCTAGGAGACTGCTCTACCAGAAAATGACTCCACCACTTTCTTAGGAACCTAAGAGATAGAGAGAGAGGAAAAAACCTTTTGTGAAGCAGGAACTGTGATTTAATGATCGCTCCAGGATAAGAAGGAAGCGAGAGACGGGAGATGTGGAGGGATAGGGTTAGGGGGGTAAGTTCGATGGCGGGTGTAGAGGATAGGAAGTTGTTGAGGAACCTTCAGCCTTTGAATCAAAGGTCTTCTCCTCACCCCCTCAACTTCTTGAAGCGGGCCGTGTGAGTTTGATCCGACGGCATTCTCGTGTGGAATTAGATATCTTACCCTCTCCCATACTTGAAAAAATAATAAAGCTAGTAGGTGCTTCCATATTAATTATTTGATGGATTTATTTTTAAATTGGATTTTGACCCAAAACTTTTTGAGTGATATGGACAAAAAAAATTTTTTTCATCACAAATTTGCCTCTTTCTGATATTTTACTTGTCAACACTGTTAGCCAAAGGCAATTAATTTTGTTAAGTTAAGTATAAATTAAATTTTTTTTACATAATTTTTATCGGATTTCCTATTATAGATCCCAATCGAGTGCAACATTATATTATTTTCAAGGATGTTTTCTCAATATTCATCAGTTTAAATGAAGGATGGGTTTTCCCCAATAAAATCAATAATCCTTTTCCTTTACTAAGGGTAAAGTGTTATTAATATTTATAATAATAATATTTAGCACCGCGTCTTACTACCCGTTCGGGTTATACGCTTAAGTACTAATTACTCTAATGGATTAGGAATTTGGAGGGTTGAATTTAGAGGAAGTGAACCCGCATTTGTGTGGAGGGAGAGTGGAAAACCATTTAGGAAAAACCACCCCCAGTTCACCCGACCGAGATTCGAACCTCGACCTCCCCGTCCTCGGCGGTCGAGCTCAACACGACTGGCGCGTTAGCCAACTACGCCACCGAGGCGGGTGTAAAGTGTTATTAAGGCTTTCCCGGCACTAAGGTGTGTTAATAAAATATTATATGAGTTTACTCTATTGGTCTTATACATATCCTTATTAATTAATTATCATTCATGGATTTTTTTACTACACATACCATGAGTTCAGCAAAAGTAGATGCTTTTAATATTAGCTTAAATATAGGGAATCAAACCAATCAATGAAGTTTTACTAAAGAATTAAGAAATATACATTAATATTGTAAAATTATGTATTACTTTTTTCACAAAAACACAAACATATATATAATTATATATGTGTAAAATTTCATACAGATTTTTATAGTCAAAATGGATAATACTTTAAGATTGTAATGATGTTACTTTGTTGACATTGATAACATCTACCAAATGTGACAGCCATAAATTGCACCACCCAACGTATGAATAAGTGAAAATAGATCTAATAGTTTCTATGCATATCAGGTAAAGCCCTTCTTATGAAAATTTGATTGTATCAGGTTATATTTTAAATTTCGATTTGATTTTCCCACCTTTCGGGTTGTAATCAGATGAAATTATTACGATATGGTATTAGAGATAGTGAAGGCTGTATTCAGAGGAATAGTACACACATTTACGTGAAGGCTGAGTGGAAATCTATTTTTTTTTAACAATCTTTCTACATCCGTTAAGGATTCGAGCTCCAATTTACCTGTCCCCAGCAGTACTGTATATTTTGAGGTTCACACCTTAGACGATTCGACTTATAAAGCAGGCTTATTGTTAATATAGTATAATATAATATAATATATATCTTTATTATTACAATAAATAACGGGCACGGTGCACCACAAAAACTTTCTATTTTATCTTAAAACAGATACATTTACTAAAAACTTGTAAGATATGGGAAACATAATAATATACATTGTTAAAGAACCATACTAACAAAGATCATAAATCAAATAATATACACTGTTAAAGAATAATGAGAAAAGAGGAACATATCTATCTACCAAAGAGAATAAAAATCAATTTCACATTTCAAAGTTTTCATAAAAAAATATGTTTATTTATAGCACAAAACCTATTGGTTTCATAAAAATATAATCCAATTACAGATTTATATGTTTAATAGAACAACATCTTTACAATAATATCTCAAATAGTTGAGGAGATATCAAATTAGGAAATTTAAGTCTTGATAAATTATTCTTAAATTCATTTTTATGGGGAAACGAAAATTGCTAATGTTTTTATATTGTTAAACAGTACATAGATACAAAATTTAATCAAAATCGTTAAAGCGGATTTGAATAAAATCGATTGTATCTCATTTTGTCCCTCAGTAAACTACCATTGGCCTTAGGGTTCGATATATAATTCCAAATATCCCTTGGGGGAGCCTTATGGTAACCATTTATACAAAGTTTTAGCCCGATCAGTAAAATGGTTTTGCCTCTAGGCTAGAATATAGACTGACAAGCGGCATTAAAAAAACTTTACATAATCTGACTAAGAAAGTCTAACTTTCTAGGTCCGAGCTCCCTTGGATCGTCAACATAAATGTGCACCCTTATCGGTTGTCACGCAGATGAAAAAAAAATCAGTCTCAGTCTTGTCCAGTTTGCTAGTGTCAGGGAGTTTTGAGGGTTTAAATCTCGGCCGAACGTATTAAAGGGATTCTCTTTAAATATTTTCTCACATGCGAATGAGGGCGAGCTACCTCTAAATTCTATCTTTCGTGCTCCCTTTCTGTTATCGTATGAGTGGAGAAAATATGTCTACCTTATTAATATAGTAATTTTTTTTTTAATTTATCAGAATTACCGTCCACAATTTTAGGTTTGATAAAAAATAATTTAAGACGGAGAAATTTTACTTTTGTCACCTCAGAAATTTAGAACTGTATATTTTATTTCCATACGTTACGTCTTAGTACCCACCCAAGATATTCACATACTTACACTAATGAAGCAGGGGTGTGTGAGATAGGGGCTTAGAGGAATTGTACCCGCATTTACTATGAGGAAAAGAACCACCCAAATTGTATTTGAATATGGACCTCTCTCTTTATTACACTCGAACAATAACAAATGATTTCGACGTCTTATTATATGTGCCCATTGACCCCCTTTGGTGGCCACATGGTCTAAGGCACTAATCTCGCAATCGATTAGACTGCTGAAGAAGGGAAGATAGGGTTAAATCCCGGTCTGGACCAGTGAGGGCCGTTTTACCTAAATAGTTTTCCACTCTACCTCCAAGCAAATATGGGTGAGCTTCTTCTAAATTAAACCTTCTTAATCCCTAACACACTAGTTTAATTAATACATAGGCTTATAACCCAAACAAATATTAAGACGCGGTGAAAAAAAGAAAAATGTACCATCGTTAAAATATGTCCAATAAAATGTCAACCACTTAAATATCCTATTGCCATATAAATGTTTTTATGACGTGTTAGCATAAAGGGTTGATGAACACACACATTTTATCTCCCTGTGGTTTGGTTTACGACTGCCGAAACCTCTCAGCCAGTGTGCTTCACAATTCATTACGTAACACCGGTTATTGATTAACTATTTCACTGCCGTTACAGTGGTGGGTTCACATGAATGGCATGTTTGTGCCACATCACGGCACTGGTGGCACGGTTTTATATCACACAAAGACAATTCATATGTAAAATTGATATAAATAATAACATGGCTGTAGTAGGTGTTTTTTTTAAAAAAGCGTTATCAAGATGTGCACGTAACTTAACTAAAGCGTAGGTAAAGAACCGTCAAACACAAATTTCACATTAATTTTTGTTAGAGTGTACAATTTTCTATTTTATAATTTTAATATATGTTTTTGTACAACAGCGTTTGGCTTTCATATGTGGCTATTCACATTTAACTACACTAATGGGGCAAGAATGAGTACGGTAGATTTCAGAGAATTTGTATACGCATCTACGTTGATAGAAAGTGTGAAACCATTGAGTGAAAAACACCTTAAATCTAGCCAAGATTCAAACCCTCACAAAGGAATCACACTAATTAATCTTTAATTTGGATTATTGAAGTTGATAAGTTAATATTTAAATGTTTATTTTAAATAATATTCAAAGGTGTGATTTTTTTAAAATCATCTTTTTCATTATTTAATACTTTCTTTTTAATTTTAATAATTTGATAGCTATATAATTGACATTTGATTAGCATTACAGTCTAGTTTTATCAAAATCAAGTAGTCATTAACAAATATAATTATTTAAGATAATAAGTTAAATATAATATAATATCCAGTATCAAGATAAATGTTAAACGTATTCAATTTCAGTAACTTATTATCTTAAAACACAGTCCATCTTTGACTACTTGATGCAAATCAAACTATATCGTATGAACACAAATTATAACAATAAACATTTATAATTAATTTCTAATAAAATTCTTTCTAAAAAATGTTTTAGGCAGATAGAATTATGAAATTTAAAATTAGATTATTGTCTTTCCAGGCTGGGACAACTGATCTTATTGATTGAAGGGGTTACTTGAGGGGTCTGGTATATTAAGAAAAGTATGTCAGTGAGGAATCAAACGAGACGTGGTACAGTCAACAACAAAAAAAATTTCTTATATCAAGATAAAGTATTGTAATCATGAACATTTTTGACTTCGAGATTATTATGAATCTTGACGTTTTATATGTGTTTGAACCCAAAAAAAGTATGTCTATATCTGTCTGTCTGTCCCCGACCATAGATATGAAATGGTTTGATGGATTTTGTTCAAACCTCATATAAGGCACTATCTTGTAATATTCTTTATTATTTTGACCCTAGCCTTCAAATCAAAGGAAGTTTACTGACGTGTGATTTCTTTTATTCTAAATTTTTCGAAAATGCATACCGATTTTGTTAGAAATGTATATCTGTGGAATGTTCGACATGAAAAAAAAACCATACTGCTTTTGGGGGGAAATTTTATTCAAGGGTAACTTACTAATTCTTTTTTTTTTATTTGTTATCAAGTTTTAAGAAATCACTAAGGAATTTGTTCAAAATTTATTTCTTTTAAATTTTTTACTTTAAAAATAGTTTTTACATTGGTTTTTCTTTGAAAAATTATATTTAACATTAGCTTAATGATTAACGATTTTTGAAAATATTAAATAATTTTAAAATATCAAGGATTTTGCTCAAAATTGGTATTTGGAGACTACTTTTCATATTAATAAATAATATTTTTTGTTTAATCTGAAATGGATTAATAAAAGTGTAGTTTAGTAACGACAAATTTTAGAAAATTTGAAAGATTTCAAAAATGGCCTCTAAGATTGAGTTCAAAATGTAGGCCGATATTTGGGGATAAATTTCATGATAAGTAAGAACGTTTTATTCTACAAAATATAAATAATTTATAAATAACGTATTTTTGAAAATATTGTTCCAGGTTGTATTATATTATATGAGAACATTTTAACAATTGTATTACACAATTTATTTTAAAAGGTTTATAAGTAGCTTTTACACTGCTTTATGAAAAAAAAAAATTAAATGTGTAAATTTACAAGCAATGTTCGCTAGCTTTTTATACCCATGACCAGCCTCTCTTCCCTCTCATATCCCTTTTGTCTATTCCGTTTTTTTTCTCTTCCCCTCTATCACCCCTTTGCCAAAATACCACATCTCACACTTTCACGACAAAACATCGTTTAGCCCACAACACAAGAGATTCAGCACATGCACGACTCTAAGAGAAAACAATTGAGTTTGGGGAAAAACAAAAAATAGTCCAGTTAAAATCTTTTTATTCTTATCGTATATTCGGGTGGAGGTAGGGGTGGAAGAGGTGGATAGGTCGTGTTTTATTTTAAAATGGGCAATGAAACCTTACGTCCTTGTCAACAATTCAGACAAATTTGCATACTTTTAAAATCTTGTCGAGTTGTTATTTTTAATCCACCCTAATGTATTCTTTGTGGGCTCTTGTGTTTCTTTACTGTCCTTCTAATGATTAAATAAATATATATCAACAATTTAATTTGATAATTTTATTCCTGTGAATATAATGTTGGAATTTATTCAATTAATAATTTGTTTTACTTTAATTACGTTTAACAGTAAAGTTTTTGTTATCACCGCATCTACTAATAGTTCAGGTTGTATTTATAAATAATAATTACTATAATGGGGTATGGATGAGGAAGGAAGAATTTCATAGGTACAGTAGCCCCATGGCTTCTTTGGTGCTGACTGACAGTTCACAGCGGACTTCTGACAGTCAACATTATGGGCCAGTTTCATAGTCAGATTTAGTACGCCTCAAGTGCGGCGCTATATTAAATACAAGACGTCACCTACCTGAAAATGAATGGAATGGGCCAGTTTCATATGCGAAACTGGCCTATTCCATTTTGGTCTAGGTAGGTGTCGTCCTGTATTTAGTATCGACTCGCACTTTAGGCGTACTAAATCTGACTATGAAACTGGCCCTTAGGTTTATACCTAAATTTTGACTGTCAGAAGTGACAGCTGCTAAGCACATGTTTTTTGCAGATCATATGGTTCGGCGTAGGGATACATAATTTGGTCTGGTAGCTTTTCAAAGCCTTTCAAAAATCATTTTCAAGTAAACTACCATGAGATGATTTTTTTTAAATTAAATAAACATATATGTTAAACACTATTATAAAGATATTGGTTTCAACTGAAATAAAAAAAAGCTTTTGCAATATCAGCCATTTTTAAAGAAGCTTTGAATCAATCTTTCAACAAAAAACACGAATTGAGGGTACTGTATATAATGTAAAGTACTATTTAGATACCCGATTTGAACAAAACCATTGAAGTAATTTTTCGAAAGATTTAAAATGTTCAAAAATCACTCATTAGTAAATTATCTTTAACCTTATATTTAGAATGGCATTAACAATTTGCGCTAAATAAATCTAAATATAAAGTTTGAAGGAAATACATCAATAGCTTAGACTGTAGTCCCTGTTAGAGACAGACAAATATACAGAGGTACAAACAGACAGAATTGTTAGACCCATTAAAAAAAATCCTGTGGCATATTTGAATTTCGATGTCAAAAATTTCCAAGTTTAATACTTTCTCAAAATGAGAAAATTAAAAGGAGTGCCTTGAGTAGTTAATATTAATAGTAAAAATAATAATATTAGCACCACGTCTTACTATCCATTCGAGTACCAACCAGAAAACGAGCCCGGGACCACTAGGTTCGTAGTTAGGTGTACTGACCACTAAACCACGGGGATGAATACTTGTTTATTGATGGATATATCGATATTAAAACATTATTTTACTATCCAAGCTTGATAGTCTACGCACCATAAAAATTATCAGTATATGTAGGTAGACCTAAACTCTTTTTCTCCCTTCTGGATCTCTCATTGTTTGAAAGTTAAGTTGTAGACCTTCATGGACTAAACATTTATTCTTTACTCTCCATTTAACGAGGAGTAGCATGCAATGAACATGCCTGCTTTCATAATTAACCTCAGTATAAGTTTGCTTGGTGTTCTATCGTGACAGTAAACAGTTAGCTGGGTTTTGACTTGGTGAAGTCATAAGGATCTGCCATTCTTCCTGTAATTTTTTTTAAAGGGTTTCTGCAATATTTAAGTGTCATTGTGTATTCGTGATAATATAGGCACTATTTTTTTTATAGTAAAATAAGAAACACATAATTTTTAACATTAAAAATAGTATAATAATTATTTTTGATAGCTATTTATATTTTACAAAAATAATATTTATTCTTTTAATATTGGTATGTAATATTAGTATTACTATTTGTAATATTATGTTATATGTTAAAATACATATTACATAATAATTTTAATAATATAAATATCTCATTGTATACACCACATATTCATGTATAGTTTTACTAAATTTTATCACCATATATTAATTGTACTTTACCTTAATAATGGTAGGCAAAAGCATAAAATAGAAAGTAGCAGATGTGTGCGTTATCTGATAGTCCCGTGGTGTAGTAGTCAGTGTACCTAGCTACGAGCCTTAGGGTCCCGAGTTTGATTCCCAGCTGGTACCTTGGATAATTTTATCTTAAGAGGAATAATCCCAACGGTCACCAGGGGTGAGTAAATTAGGTTCAAGATTACCACTGGTCCACACCTGCATATTTACTATCACCACATTAAACTTATTGTGGATACGTGTGGACAACCTCAATAGGTGTACCCTGGGTAACACTCTGTGCCACCAGAGTGACGAATAGTCTACATGGGTGACCTGGTGGTCTAGGGGTAAGGTGTCGGAATTCTGTGTTGGGGGTCCGGGGTTCAAACCCCGGTCCCGGCACAGATTTATCTGATTGCCAAACCCTTCCTTCACCTCTGACAAGATGTGTATTAATCACAACTTTTGAATGTGTGGAGTGCCAGGCCTCCACCGTGGTTCGGATTCCACGTTAAACTGTAGGTCCTCCATTTCATCTCACAATCACCCTACCATTACACATTAGCGTAAGTGCGTATAACCCGAACGGGTAGTAAGACGCGGTGCTAATAATAATAATAAT
>CABFWO010000457.1:261004-274390 GCA_902155825.1 Timema genevievae | reverse complement strand
ATCCGAACCACGGTGGAGGCCTGGCATTCCTCACATTCACAAGTTGTGATTAATACACGTCTTGTCAGAGGTGAAGGAAGGGTTTGGCAATCAGATAAATCTGTGCCGGGACCGAGGAATGAACCCCGGACCCTCAGCACAGAAGTCTGACACCTTACCCCTAGACCACCATGTCACCGTTTGAAAAAAACAACAAAAAAAAAGCACCATCCTTGTCCTTCAACCTTCCACCACTCTCCACTGTTTGTTTCACCAACCAAGGTTTTTAGTTTATCCATTGCCTGAGAACATGTCAAGAAATTTGTCGTTCAATGTTTAGAAGGAAAAAAAAAATGTAAAAGAGTTCGTTTTCATCCCTCACTACTACTCCGAGAAAGTTTCTCCTTCCGAGTAAAGTAAAAGGCGGAGAGGGGGATCTAACGAGGAGTGTCGCAAAAAGTCTTGATGTACGTGCCTCTTGGAAGTGTTGCCACCACACCCCGTAGACGTTTCCCTTCTCCTCTTCAAGTCAACCATGATTTACCGACAAACTTTAAATCTTGTGTAAGACAGGTCAAGTTTGGGCGGTAAGGGGGATTGGTACAAGGTAGGTAACTAGAGAAACATTGGGAATTTCTGAAACCTGTGGTGCCATGTGGCTGGTTCCCTCCCATGTCACCACCCCACCATCACCCAACACCCACACTGCCTTCTTCCAACAACCCCTTTTCCTCCTTTTTGAATAACTCCTCAAGGTACACTCTGGTCACCGAACAAAGGTTCCATTTGTTTAGTATGAAATTATTGAGCTTCGTATGATAGTCTATTATGGAGTTCCCATCTATTGATTGTAAATGTACCTTCATTTGCGTGGAAAGGAAGAGTGATACACCATTTAAAAGAAAAATCACGCACACGAGCGGAACTTCAGCCCAGATACATCTCCGTCAAAGACTTTTCAATCTATTGAGGGAGTGAAGCCCTAAATAACGTAATCACTGGTGAGTTTTTTAAATTTAAATTTAAGTGCTATGCAAGTCACTAATTAATACTTACTTTCATATATTCGGAAACCTTATAGTTACATCGTGGCACGATGATATATTTAGAACATAAAGAAAATATTTTTATTTTCTGCCAACTTTGACCAAATAAATGTATCTATTCTATAATTTTTTTATTTTCAATGACTACTCTTTCATGTTTCCCATCAAACTACCCATCCAGACTATCCGCATATTTATACTAATGAGGTGGGTAGGACTTTGAGGAAATGTACCCGTATGTGTGGGTAGGGAGAGTGGGTAACCATTTGGGGTAAAAAACACACCTCAGATTACGTGACTGGGACTCAAAACCACGGCATTCTCATAACCGTTAAGCCAGGAAATGATAGGCCGGCACTTTTGACAACCGTATTCAACAGTACGATTTTCTAAATTTATTTATAGAATATACATTTTCATCACTAATTTAATCGGATTGTATTAACTATGATAGGGCTATGTTTACAGTATTTACAAAATTGGCTAATGGATATGTGTTTATTCTAAACAAGAGAATGGCCCACTTCCTTGCTAAGTTGTAAGCCAAAGTTAGTGGACGTCGAAATTTTCACGCTCATTTTCTATGAAGTTTAATAGTTTATTGATGTGCTCGGAAATGCCCGCTGCGAGCCTACCACCAACCCATGATCAGAGCTGCACTTAATTAAACACGTTGTTAAAACAGTGACGGGGATTTGCTTATTCAAACTATCAAATGTACTGCGAGGAGCACAGTGTTGCTTAGTTACTCGATTTTCCGGTTAAAAGGGTTTGAGCACCCTTATCTTTTGTCCTCAAGCATTATTGATAGCTTAACTTCATGAGTTTAGGAATATTTGTGTAAGTATTAGCTGACAGGGCCTTAAGAAAGGATAGCTTAATTTACAGAGAATAGGTGCTAATAAACCTGCGTTATGTCTACGCACTAATAAACACAGAAAATTAATAATAACTACAAGAAATAGTTTTGATTTATTTAACTCTTCCTATTTTAAGGCTGTCACTATATTTTTTAACACAAAACGCCCTGTGTTTTCCAGAAGGAATTCCTATGTTTACACATACTTTATTAAATAGTCTAAAGCAGTGGAATTAAATCCTGGGTACGCGAAGACATCTCAAGAGGTACTTCAACAAAAAATATATATATATATATATTTCTTTTAAAAAAACCCAGATATTTATAATTAAAAACCAAATATTTAAGACCTTATTTTGGATGTGATTTATTGTATATATTTTAGATGTGGAGTACAGAATTTTTTTTTCACTATGGACCAACAACTTACGGGGGTAAAAGGTTGAAGATATCTGTAGGGTACGTAAACAAAATAGTTGAATACCACTGGTTTAGAGCAGGCATGTCAAACTCATCTAATCGAGTGGGTCACATTGAAACAATATACATTTCAAATAATATAGAATGATCTTCATTTAAAATTTAAAAAGTAATACTTACTGTTAAAGAAATTAAATTAAAACAATACACAGTTTTAATAATTTATCTCTCTCTCTTTTCACTTAGCAATAGGAAGTATTTCATTTTCAGAAATGGCGTGTGTGCTAAGCTTAAAACCTTGTGTTTGAGTCACTTCCATCTAGATGACCAATGCGTGTGGGTTAAAGTATAATATTTCATTTGTTTGTTCGTTTTCATAAGAGAAAACCAATGTTCAGTCAAACATCGCACATAATCGTCGCGCCAATTTAAACATTTTTTGGGAAACAATATCTAGTGACTAAGAATAAAAATTTGGTACAACAACTTCACTTGCTAGATTTTCTCCAAATAATACTCACAGTCCAAAATATCATTATATCAAATTGACTATTTCTTCAACGTTTAATAAAAATAAGAATTGGACCGCAATGTATGTTGGTTCATCAAAATGATGCATGGGCCGCACAGAATCATGGGTCAGGCCATAAGCTTGATATTCCTGGTAAAGATGAATTAAATTTATTTAATGTTTTTAAAATAAAATGTGACCTGTGAGAAGTCATATTTATAATAAGATACTTTGAGCTTGATGGAAATATGCAATGGTAATGCAACAGGAAATATATTGACAGTAAAATGGGTGGATAAGATTAGTAATGAAGTCTCCAGAAGAGTAGGTGAAAAAATAATCCTGTGAAAGATGTCAACTGTTAAGGAGAGACGTACTGGTTGGCCAAATCTTACGACATGAAGGATTACTACAAACTATATTAGAAGGATGTGTGGAAGAGAAGATAAGCAGGGAAGGACCCCTACTACGCTTCATTGACCAGATAATTGAGGACATTTGTTGCAAGACATACCAGTAACTGAAGGGGGAAGGCAGAAAGAAGATCAGAATGGAGAACTACTGCAAACCAATCTTCAGATTGATGACCATAAAGAGATAGACGCAAAAAAATAAGTTTNGACTATGTGTTAAAATATTAGCTTCTCTTTTTCCTCAGTTAAGGGAACCAATATTTGAATCTTACAGATTCATTTTCAAATTCGTTATTATTCCAGTATTTTTATATATAGATTTTATAAGGTTAAATTCCCTGTGTTGTATCTGTTTTTTTCCAAACACAAGAAGGTCCCTATTTTTTCCCCAGATTTGTGGTTGTATGGGGCTATAATGTGTTGTAAAGAAATATGAAAATTAGGGAGTTATCTTAAAGGGACTTGTACTCCATCATTGTGGCTAAGTAACCAGAGTGGTCAGCCAAATAATTAAGATACCCTGAGCGTATAACCCGAACGGGTAGTAAGACGCGATGCTAAACTTAAAAAAAAAGTTCCCTGGTTCGATTCAATGTGACGAAGGTGTTTACTAATAATCTATTACCTGATTTGGTGGCCGCATGATCTAGGACGTCACTCTCGCAATAGATTGGACTGCCGATGACAGGGAGATCGGGGTTCGAATCCCAGTCTGGTGTACCGAGGGTGGTTTTCCCTAAATGGCTTTACACACGCTCTCAACGCAAATTAGGATACAATTATTCTAAATAAATACCTTCCTCATGCCTAACTAGTAAGCATAATCAGTACATATGCGTATAACCTGAACAGGTAGTATACGTGGTGCTACACAATAATATATATATTTATATATAGCTTTATTATAGCTCAATGGTTTTTAAAACCTTCCCTGTTGCATAGTCTGGCAGGCGCATCCCTCTTATATTATTAATCCTTGTTCTTTACACACAATAATTAATACTCTGCAAAAATAATGGCCTGGTTTAATATATCTTTAGTAATTCAAGTTATTATAATAAACACAGGGAATATTATGAATCTTCACAGTAAACTAGCGGATATTTCTAAAGGTATTTAAAAATAATGTTTATTTTTAATGGTTTTAATATAAAAAATAATTGCAAACAAAACATGCGCTTTCTTCTTATTGATTTGTTTTATCGGCGTAGAAGAAAGTTTTGATGTATTATAATGTTAGTTTCATATCATTACTTGATAAGTGGATGGTAAGGTTAATATTACATTGTTAATTTTCTGGATTAATATAACATAATTTTGTACAAACATCTTCATAAGACGGGGTCTCTAAATACCTGTAAGGCTAGTGTCAGGTATATTGAACAGGTATACTCATGTAATATACATTGATCGATGTATCTATTCGAAATCACAAAGATAGGAGAAGTACATGACTCTGCTCACAAAGTATAATAAATGAACAATATTGTACTACACATAAATTTAAAAGAAATAGTGCGAAGCTTAAAATTCTTTACTTAAAGTAAAATACGAGTATATTGGTAGATAATTAAGACGCTATTTAACGCGTAGTTCTGAAAACAGTAGACCTATTACTCTTATGTGTTCTTGTCGGCTTAACATTTCTCTTTGTATTTCAAGTTGAAATATCTCCTTTAATTTCTCCTTGCATTTGAAGTTGATATTGCTCCTTGGTGATCAAGTAAGAGATTAAACAAAGGAAAACTATATTCAGTAGAACATTGTATTTCATAGATAATAATAATTGTTCACGCATTTAATACGTCAATGTGAAAATAACATATATTTCAAGTTAACTTTGGCAGGATTTATGAGTTTTAGTTTACTAAGTGGTTTTAGCAAAGTATTAAATAAATTAGTTTTGCTGTTGTATTTCATACTTTTCGTAGGAAATTTATAGAATAACCAATCATTATATATTACCGAAAACAATAGCTAGCCTAACCTAACCTAACCTTACCTAACTGCTCTATTCTAAAATAACCTAACCTGAACTTAAATCCTAAGAATTAGGTGAACCTGCAAGAAAACTGGATAAAAGAATTGATAACATATTCCGAGACTTCAAGAAGACAAAGGAGTAGAAAATAAGTATAAAATACAACAGCAAAACTCGTTTATTTCATATTTTTCCAAAACCACTCTGGCATTATATAGAAAGCCTAGGCAATTTTATAGAAAGTCTGGATTTCACACATTGCCGGTGACATATATAAATTGTTTAGCTAAGGTTCAAAGAGCATCCCTACCAAAGATCAATAAAATTTAATCATGAATTTGACAGTTATCGAGGAACAAAAACCCAAAGAGAGGGACGAGGTGCCAGATGGTTAATTTAAATTATACAGTCGCTACATTTGGTTCAATGAGTTGAAATTTCTTCATTCTTAACTACAAAATTAAGAGAGTATTTTTGTTTTAAATAAAGATACATTCATGAAGCTATTTTGAGAAAATATCACTACCTGTTAACCATGTATCATAGATAATTAATTTACCCGGTTAAAAAGTTTACAAACGCACAAAAACCCAGAGCCACCTCTTTTTTAGGTTTTTTACTATTTCTTACTATCTTTTCGGAATATAAGCAGCAACAACTAGTTCAAGGTGCATTAACTTTTTAAGTAGTCAAATTAGGCGTGGATTATCTGTGATTTTAAACCAATTTAATCTTACATATTATCTTGAAAATGGTCTATAGAAATACTTTAAAGTGGTCTGATATATTAAAATATATTTAAGGATAAAAATATTAGTAAATTAGACTGGATATTTGTAAAGGTATTAAAATATATATATACATACAAATTATATTTTAAAAATAACTAGTCGAAATTAAATTATACACAAACATATAAACATATTTTTCATCTAAATTTGATTAAAAATTTGCATTTTTAACTGAAATTATGAATTGCATTTATAAAAAGCTAATAAATTAATATTTAAGAAATAAATTTTACAGATTTTTTTTCTAAAAGATAAAGAAAACTAGCTTAAGATAAATATTTAAAAAAATGTATAATGATAAAAGATGTAGGACCTTAGCTATGTTTCTAACTACGTCCACTCATATTATCAAGTTGTCATCTTAAAGACATAAAGAGAAAGTACCAAGAATCATATAAAATAGGTTATGACAAATATATAATAAAATTGACTTATAAGTGGGCCATGGATCAATGTTGCGTGCTTTGTAAAATAAAAAGTAAAACAATTTGGAAATGCTATCATTTTGTAAGTGGTCTGCCATTGTGAGCTGTTCAAATAAGCTAACATTATGGACTGTTAAGATATATTTTCTACAGGGGATATATTAAATTAATTTCTTATGCTTGGGAGAATCCTATATAATATAGGGTATCTAATTTAATAGCCCATCTCAAGTGATTTAAATTTAAAATTCTAGGCAGTTGATAGAATACATAGGGAATATTTTTATAAAGTTTGACATATAGTGCAAGATTGATGTCTTAAACAACGCAAAAAAAAAGTTATTCTCTATGAATATAATGTCCTGTTGTGATGTATATAGCTTTCATTTGTTTTCTGTTCAACTTAATCTATCCCCTAAAATAAAGTATCAACTTCAAATTCAAGTAAAAATTATAGGAGATATTTCAACTTGAAATTCAAATAGAAATATTAAGTCTGTAGTAACGATAAGAACTTGACGTATTTCTTATGGAGGGAGTGAAGTATACTTTTCAGATAACTGCTAGTTTAAGTTTTGGGTTAATAACGAGACTTGAAAACATAATAAACCATTAGACAGTATGATAGTGCAGGTAGCAACTAGTTTTTTATAAAATAAAAGTTATTTTGCGGTTAACATTGCTATCATTTTACGGTAAATTTAGTATATTTTATTATTGATAGTATCTATCAAGTGACAGCTGAAGATCGCGTGATCTAACGTATGAAAACGTTAAAAGAAACCTATAAACCCTTTTAGCCGTTAGATGCTTCCCATGAAAATTGGACTGTAGCGCAATTTATTCTGGAGGTCATGTTGAATAAATATTACATCAAGAAGACTCCAAGCCAGCAAATAAAGCTGATAGTTTTTACTGTCTAGAAAATATCTTTCCGCCAGAATTGCTAGTATTTTTCATCCCGGTAGCAATAATTCTGAAGGCCATTAATTTTACAAGTGGAAATGTCAGATATCTATCTCCGGCTCCCCTACCTCCTCCAACCCTTTCAACAAACGGTGACATTCCTTGTCTGGCGCACTAGTGTTTCCTAGCGGTGAGATATTGAACTAATCTTGCAGCCTTGATGGATCTTATGGGTGTCTATGTTCATTTGCTGGATAGACTTTTATTTTATGTTCACATTCAACGTACCAAACTTGTGTGCTAGAAAAAAATATTGTAATTTGTAATTTTAAATTCTCTACAGTTGACAAATAGTGAGTTTAATTTAATCCCCCATATTTATCCTATAGTGATGAATTTGTTGGCTAAGGTCACGAATAACTAACAAAACACCTATCAGCCAAAAGTAGGACAAATATACAAATATTGAATTATCTTAGACACAAACATTGTAGCTTAATGACGTGTACTTATTCTCCCTAAGGACTTGTTCACGCGGATAATGATAACGAAATAAAAAAGGAGAATCAGTTACTAACCTTTAAGGTGGGAATGTAGGGAACACAATAAAAGGTCTGTTTCAACTGTTTTTATAGCAGAACTTTTTTTTTTTGCCAAAATGAATCAAATATATCTTCAGTACAAAAATAAAGTTTAATTTTATTTACATGGTGTCATTAACATAGCAGCATTATCTAACACGATTTTTGAATAAAGATAAAAAGTTGTCATTAGATTTCTGGACACTCTGGAAGGATATTCAAGAACTATTGATATCAACACTTGAAAAAAAATTAAACTCTATGTTTGTACTGAAGCAAAATTTGATTGATTTTGACCAGAAAAAATGTTTTGATTTAAAAACTGCGAAAACACTTCCCTTTACTCGCGTTCCCTTCACCCCTAATTTATCTAACTCCTCAAAATATAAACCCAAACCAAATATATTTTGTAAATATTATTGATATTTTAAGGTTATAAATAATTATGAAAAAATGTCAATCATTTTTAAAACTTATATTGTCTAATTTAAAGTATTTGACGGAATTTTTCTAAGTTTCTTTCTTATTCGCTGCTTCATGAAAATCGTGCCTTTTCGCTTCTTATGCTATTCGATGAGCTGAAGTATTACAATTAATTTGATTATGTAAAACGATTAATTTCCCATTAAATTCTTAAGATCTCAAAACACATCAAATTTACACAATGGTGGGACAGATGAGCAACAATATAAGAATAGACAAAATTTGAAGAAAAATAAAATAAGCAGGAAATTTGTACGATTTCCGTGAGGCGTTGGAAATAGAAGCAATGAATAAATAATAAACCATCTCTCTGAGCCGAATGATTGTATCTGCACATAGCTTATGATCTAGTTTAACTATATATTATTATTAGGCGCTACTCTCATTTTAGACTGGCCTCCTGAAGAATTGGGGAGTGGTCCGGGTTCAAATTCCAGTCAAATCTACTGAGGGAGGTTTTTCCTTAACGATTTCTCACTCTCCTTCCCCGCAAGTACGGGTATTTTACCTCTAAAATACTTCCTTCCTCATCCCTATCACATTAGTGTTTTTAACTTAGCATTATAGACGGAAAGGGCCAAGACATTCATTTCGGTCACCTGTATGTAGATTATTTGCCGCTCTGGTGGTACAAAGCGTTACCCAGGGTATACCAATGTTGTTTAGCTACACGTACGCACAATGAGACGATGTGATGATAGTGATTATGTAGGTGTGGGCCAGTGAGAGTCTTAAACCTAACTTAAGTCTAATTTACCAAGCCCTGGAAACAGTTAGGAAACTCCCCTTAAGAGAAAAATACACAAAGTACCAGCTGGGACTCCAAGGTTCATAGCCAGGTACACTAACCACTATAGCAAGGTGCCCGATCTCATTAGATTAACTATCGCAACTGCGTATAACCTGAACAAATAGTATAACATGGTGATAAAAAAAATAAACATACTTGATTGTCTGAACGTTTATATATCACAGCCCTTGTTTCCAGACTGATAAGGTTCTTTTTGGTTTTATCGATTATTAATTCAATCAAACACATTTGATAAGGTATAATAAACACAAGTGAGGTTTTGTACCCTAAGTAATAAACATTGTTTCACCTGTACAAGTAACCGCACTCTCTTATCAATTTGAACTAAGATATCTGACGATAAGCGCAATCTCACCCAATGAACATTTTCATCACTCGTAACTTCCTCGTGACCCCTATAAGTCTCCCCTCCCTTCCACAGAGCAACCTCAAGTCATCAGAAAAGAGCAAAATAAAACGGTTACGTACGAATCCCCTACCCACCCACCTTTTTCCAAGTCCTTGGTCTCAACATTTTCTAGTCGACCTCAAAGGCTTTCAAGGTAGAAAAGGCAGTTTTGCACAAAAGTTTTCCTCGAGTCAAGTGGCGCAATCACGGAAAGGCGTGATGACGGAGCGATGTTCTTAAATGCAGCTTTTGTACAGTTAGAAGAAATAGACATTTCACTTTCTTTTATTTTTAGCGATTAGGAAGGTTGAATGTACATAAGGTGTAGCCGATTTTGCATGGAGGAAGAGTGAAAAATTATTTAGGGAAAACCACCCTTCCCCACGCAAATGCAAGTATACCTGCTATAGTACTACTATTATTTTTATTTTTATTATTATTATTATTATTATTATTATTATCACCGCGTCTTACTACCCGTTCGGGTTATACGCACTTACGCTAATGTGTAATGGTAGGGTGATTGTGATATGAAATGGAGGACCTACAGTTTAACGTGGAATCCGAACCACGGTGGAGGCCTGGCACTCCACACATTCACAAGTTGTGATTAATACACGTCTTGTCAGAGGGGAAGGAAGGGTTTGGCAATCAGATAAATCTGTGCTGGGACCGAGGATTGAACCCCGTACCCCGGGCAGAAGTCTAACACCTTACCCCTACCCATAGACCACCAGGTCAACGATTTCTATAAAGTTGAGATATAAAACCTGATGAAAAAAAAACACTTGGAAAGCTTTTAGATGTGGGCCATGAGTAGAATATAGAGGATAAAGTGGAAGGTCGGGTAAATAACGAAGAAGTTTAGAAAGAAAAAAAGAAAATCAACCATTTTGCAGATTATCTTAAAAAGAACAGGTCACATGAGAATAAATAGCTTATTGAGTGAAGTAATAAAGGGCAAAAAGAGAAAGGGATCAGTAAAATTACAAATGCCACAGCGGGATGAACTTACACAAGAAAATAATATGAAATCTCTGGTTGTAAAAAAGGAATCTGCTTACACTTAGGAGGACTCCAAATGAACAAGACAATGGTTCAGTCGAAGCCCCTAGTAGTAATAAAACGTTACATATTTGGTTGACTATACCCGTTCAACTCTATACCTGATTCTATACCTGCTCTACCTCACATCCGAGTCTGGAACAAACTGAAACCTTGTAAACCTTCCAAGTCTCTACGCTTCAGTTACGTGACCAGTAAGTTAACCAAGTCAGTCCCCGACAGAGCACACCCCGTGCTACGAGCAAGTTCCACCATTTCTCCCAAACATCTACCAGAGTATTGAGTGACAGAACTCATGGATCAGAATACAAATGGTTTCGTTCGAGAGATCAAGAGATATGTCCCCATGTGCCTTTTCTTTAAAAGAAACAAACGTTTCCCACGTGGAACGAGAGACGAGTACAATCTTAGGGATCTTGACGAGAGTTTTTTTTTTAAATTAAAAACACAGTAGAACCTCGTTAATCCTGACTAATTTAAACCGAAGCTAGTTCGGATTTGCTAAAATTTGGATTTAAGGTAGAGATTACGTAAGGTACTGGGAAGAAGTGTGGGGATATAGTGTATTTTCACAAACTTTAAATTACATTTGAAAGAATTATATAAAATTAACATTAATTTGAATTATGTATGGCAAGCGATATGTACTGTAATTATTTTTAGCTACAATTAAACATATCAAGTGTTCACTGTTGTATCATTATTGATTAAAAATATTTTTAACTTTGAGTTTGTTAACCAATAAAATACATTTAAATTGACTAAGTTGCCACCCCCCCTTCCCCCCCAGTTTCCAAAAATTGTATTTGGACTATTTCGGATTACTAGTGTTCGGTCCAGCGGAGCTTTACTGTAATAATAAGATATTAGAAACTCTTAAATTGAATGGTTTACAGAGTTTCTCAAACTTTCTTCAGACACCTAACAATCCCCTTCAATCTCTTCATTTTAAATAATACGTAGCACCGCTTCTTACTACCCGTTAGGTTTATACGCTTGAGTACTAATAACGCTATTGGGTTAGGAATTGTGATGGTTGAATATAATGGACGTGAAAACGCGTTTCCGTGGCGGGGGAGTGGAAAACTATTTAGGGAAAACCACCCCTAGTTCACCCGACCGAGATTCGAAACTCGATCTCCCCATCCTCAGCAGTCTAGCTCAATATGAAACCAGCGCGTTAGCTAACTACGCCACCGAATCGGGTCATTTTAAAGAAAAAATAAACAAATTTTTACTATATTTTTAAAGTATAAATGATTTCAAAATTTAATAAACATTTATTGCTAAGATAAGAAAAGCAATAATAAAAAGGATTTAAAGATTTATTTACCACACCAAATATTAGTAAATTTATGTATCAGACATACTATTAAGAGATATGTTATAATTTATAAAAAACTAGGTTATCCGTTGGATATCCTCTGAAATCCTTCAGGTACCCCTGCGTTGCACATTAAAGTATGCCCATATACTACTAGTACATGTCTACTTCTGTCCAACCCGGAATCAAACAAGGATCTCTTAAATTTGTGATGGACACCTCTGACCACTGAGTAAACGTGACAAACAACTTACACACAAAAAATAAATGTTTGAACAAGTTCTTCTAGGAAAGACAAATAAGAAGATTCCCTCATTTGTATTTATTTTTTAGCAGTGCGTCTTATTAGCCGTTCAGGTTATACACTTATGTACTAATTACGCTAGTGGCCCTAAGGACTAGGAGGGTTTTATTTGTAGGAAGTGTATCCGCATTTGCGTTGAGGGAGAGTGGAAAACCATTTTTGAAGAGTCCACCTCAGTAGACCCGACTGAGATTCGAACCCCGATATACGCGTCATCGGCAGTCCATCCTATTGCAAGAGAGATGCCTTAGACCATGCAGCCATTGAAGCGGGCCACAGGTGAATTTGTTCAAAGTAAGTTACAATGTATTTATAAGAACTTAACTGACATCTTTGCTCGCGATGTTTATGGTGTGACCATCGCTATGGAATGCATTATGGCTGACGGGGAGGATGGATTTATAATTTAGGCTGGGTGTCTTAGAGTGCATTTTATTACTAGGCCTACTATTTGTTTCCAACACTCCCTCTATCTAAATGCATATGTATTTCCTCTCAATTATTCCTTTATCTACCCTACCACGTTGGTGGGAATGGGTGACTAGCCCAAATGGGAAGTAAAACGCAGTCCAAAAAAAAAAAACCTTGAATAACATTTCAGTCAAACTTGATTTTACACATCATAATGTGGCTAAAAAATTAGCGCTCACTTCCTTAGAGAAATGTTTAGACTATCTGATGATTCATCCAAAACGATTTTACTTCGCATAGTGTAGCTAAAATTGTATTTATTCTAAATCAAATAAATAATGTATTTGTATTTTAATGGAGTTTGAAAGTATACCGATAGAAAAATGTTCGCTTCAGAAACTCTAAACCTTTATATAAAAAAAACTAAACATTGTATGAATAATTTTCCATAATGCCTTAGGGAAAATATTTTAATGATTTATACCACTGCTTTTTTTTTTTAATTCTAGAATATTATTTTCATATAATTAATTTTTTTTTTACAGTTTCCAATCGATATTATCTGTATTGTTTATACTACTCTCTAGAATAATACTATTCTAGTATTGTCAAAATACCAAAGTAAAATAAATAAAGGAGAATAAAAAGAAAAGAACGCATCTTGACTGCCCCCCCCCCCCCCCCCCCC
>CABFWO010000457.1:215143-260939 GCA_902155825.1 Timema genevievae | reverse complement strand
CTTTTTTTTTTTTTAGTTTGCTTACGTTTTAACTAGGATACCATTTCAACCCTTGGACGTTGTGTGTGTTGGGGGGGGGCGGGGGGGACGAATGGGATAGGCACTGCGGGTCCAAGTGACTAGAGGAGTGGTTTATCGTGTAACTATCGCTATTGCGCAAGGTTTATTATTCAGCAGGGAAATTAGTGAATGGTGAGGGGAGGGAGAGGTGGGCTAGAGAGAGAGAGAGAGATAAAGGGGATACTACGCGCGTTATATAAAACAAGAAAGAACTGAAGAGAAAAAGAGAGAAACTTTGGTTGAGGTTCAGACACAGCAAGAAGTGTAAAGAACAGATGGAGTGTATGCGGAAAAGGAAAAACAAAAAAAATTGTTTGGTAGTAAAAAGGGAGTGAGATAGAAGTATAAGATGTATAAACTGGGAAATAGCAGTATACCAACGGAGGCAGAAGATAATAAAAAAACTGAAAAAAAGTCAATGTAATAAAGGAAACTCACACACACACAAAAAAGGCAAATTACAAAGATAACGTTAAGTGTAGGTAACGAAAACACATAAAGAAAGAGAGAAAAGATGAAACAAATAAAAAAAAGAACAGTGTAAACATAAGACTTATAAAACAATAAAGTAGCATACCGTAAAATTCAAATAAAACACCAAAAAAAAGTAAGACGACAGAAACAAAACGTTTGATGAGAAGAGACAAAACTGTATTCAATAAAATAACGGAAGTAAAATGAAAGATTAAATAACGGGAACAAACAAACGAAAATATAAACCAATATTTAAAATAAGCATTGAAAGTATTAGGTAAATAAACTTCGTAATGAAATTAATGAATGTGTCCGTTTACATATTAAAATTAATATTTAAATCACAAACAATTTACCAACAGAGTGGAGAAGCTAAATAAAGACGCGGGGAAAAAAATTAGATATTGTAGCTTCAATCAAACAAAAACCAAAATAAAAATTAAAACGTACGGAGAATAAAGATAAAAAAAAGAGTAAAAAGTCGCTAGGAAGGAAATAAAAGGACGCCTATAGCGAGAATAAGAGACCGGAGGTGCATGAAAAGAGAAAGAGAACGCCGTTTTCGACCATTCTTACAGAGATGAAAGAGATAGACCTAGTTTTTGAAAAGGTCAGGCCACGTGGTGTAGCGTGAACCCAGGCGTTGGTTTATCTAAGTCTAAATGTTAATTGCGACTATTGTTAGCTCAGACCGGTTATATCCTCTATTCTCGTCCGCGGTCAACTTAACGTTAGGAAGACGTCGTGGTCTTCCGTTAGCAGCACGCTTCAAGGGTTCTCTAGGGATGGAAACTACAAACACTTTCTAGGAATACGTTTCCTACCTTTTATAAGGTACTTCTCTCCCTTACTGAATAAGGTTGGTTCTCGTTATTAATATTTGTACTCGTATGTTTGCTAGACTGACCAAAACTAGGGTATAGATTAAACTCCCTAGTCCATAATATTTTTCGACGAGTGTTAAATCAAAGGTGTAAGGGCGCGTGGTAATTATCACACACCTAAATACAAAAGACACTTTCTGTGGGGATGTAGGAAACGGGATTAAATTACAACATTTTTGAACATTTTTGACAGCAAAAAACCTTTTTGGCCAAAGTAAATCAGATATTGTTTCAGCACATTCATATAGATTTATGTTATCACATGGTGACATCAACATTTCTTACATATCTGTAAAAGGTGTCCTGGAATTTAATGACAACTTTTTCTCTTCATTTAAAAAGATCTAATGCTACTATGCTCACGACATATATTATAGAACTGACTCACCAATAACTTTAATCTCGTTAAAGAAATAAATCAAAAATGTAACTTTTATAATGAGGCATTAAGCTGTAATAAAATGTTTGATGTAATTTAGTTCATAAGTAAAAGACGCACCTTTATTATTTCACTTAAATTTTAGTACAAATATACAAATAAAGTTTATTTGTACGAGGATATTTGTCATTTTATTTTAAATATTTCTCTAAACAAAGTTTCTTCAAAAAAAAGTATTCATCACAGTATGAAAATAAAGACAAGTTTCCCTGTAGTAGTTTGGGCACACCAAAATCATTCCTCAACCCCCAATTTACCAGCCTTCCCGACGACACCTGTAGTTTAGGACTCCACCTCTGAAGGCATTATCACGACGCAAGGCGTCAGGACACGTACCTAAGACCCTCATCACTGCCGCGGGACTTTTGACAGGTCGTGCTACAAAGCTTCGTAAGGAACTTCCTCTTAATGAAGTCTTCCCCGGCAAGCTGGCAGTCGGCATGTTAATAACGTAAGACACGCGGCCGTCTTAAACCCCCACTCCCCGCTTCCAGTCCATGACACAATGTGACTTGTGCCGCTGGGCTAGTGATGTGCCATCTTCTTGATGGGACGTATTCCTCCTCACACCGCGATCTAAAACGGTAGTTCTAAAGCATGAAAACAAGAAAACAATCCTCAATCATCTTCCAGCTTGGATTGTGACTCTTTTAAAAAAAATTAGCTTATTTGTTTTATAAAATATATTTCAATGTTTTTTAAATATCTATTTTAATCTTAGCGCTTCGACATTTCAACGGAAAAAGTTTGTCAAAGCAAACTAATAATAACCCGCCTCGGTGGCCACATGGTCTAAGGCAATGGCTATGATGGAGGTGGCCACATGGTCTAAAGCAATGGCTATGATGGAGCCCAGTTTTTCAAACTGGGCTCCATCATAGCTATCTCTCTCTACGTGAGACTATTTTAGAATATTATTTATTACTTTTTCACATTATAAATTAGCATCAGTAGTTAAGAATTACAATTTTTTTTTTCAAATTTGGTAGAAAAGATACAACCAAAGTAACAACCAGAAAAGGTGATGTTTTCCCATTTGTTTTATTCTTTTAAAATTTAACTGTCGCTATTTAATGTTTATAAAATTGGTGTGGATAATTTTATAAAGGCCTCAGCATGTACTTTTTTCTGGTACAAGGACTCCTTCTGTCAAAGAATTTGAGGAACCCCTGGTCTAAGGGCCTCAATTTATAGTCTATTTCATTTGAAGCTAAATATTATCGTGTTTTATTGTAGACAGCCAGTGTTTGGTGATGACAAGGACGTCTTGTTTTGGTTCCCGGTGAGGTGTAACGAGGGTGTTTTTTCATAAATGGTTTTCCACTCTCACTCCAAGCAATTGCGAGTATATTTCATCTAAATTAATTAACTATCGTCCCTTACACCTTAGCGTAACTATTACATCTGTGTGCAACCTAAGCGGGTAGTAAGATGTGATCCTATAAAAATCTGATTTGAGCTTTAAATAAATTTTTACTTTCTCGCTATCTTACAGGTAAAGAAAGTATTGTGATCGTCCAGAAAATTTAACTCGAGATTTTGATGAATCTGGACGTTCCATGACCCCCCGAATCCGAAAAAGTGTTTTTTGAATTACCATTTGGCTTTCTGTACCTCCGACTAGATTCTATACTATTTTACTGATCGGGCTAAAACTTGGTATCTAGGGTTTTCATAGGGTTGCCCCGAGGGGTTTTTGGAATTGGATATCCAACCCTAAAATTAAAGGTAGTTTATTGTAGGGCAAAAATAGAAAAAGTCAATTTTCTCAAAATCGGCTTTAACGATTTTGATTAAATTTCATTCTAAAACATTTATAAATATTCTTAATAAAATGGCTACTCTCAATATTTTGGCGAAATGACTTTGAGGGCTCCGGTCCTATGCGTAAATTCTCACTTTTTATCATATCTCTGAAACTACTTGAGATGTGAAATTACTTATCATTACAAATATGTAGATCTATTTATAATACAAATGTTTTATTCGACACTAGTTTTTTAAAAATCAATAAGTTTCAAGCTAAAAGCAATTATATATATTTTTTAACTTTTCGAACACTAAAGGTAAAGTATTGCGACCGTAAAAAAAGTCTAACCTGAAATGTTGATGGAGGTCGACGTCTCATGACCCCCCGAACCCTAAAAAGTGGTATTTGCAATGCCGTCTGTCTGTGTGTCTTTTTAAACGCAAAATTAAGAGTAGTTTAGTAAAAAGCGAAAATAGAAGCGATCGATCTTCTCAAAAACGGCTCTTACGATTTTGATTAAAATTCTTATCTAAGCATTGAATAAGATTAGAAATAAACTGGCTATTTTCATTTTCCCGTGAAAATTATTTCTAGAGTACTTTACAGAAGTGGAAATTTCCGTATCTCCGCAACTATTTGAGACACTAAATAACTTATCATAGCAAAATTTTATTACTATAAAAAATAAAAAACTTTTAAAGGAAATATTTCTTTTTATAAAACCAACAGTTTCTGAGATATCGGTAAATCTAATAATACAATTTTGTGAGCTTTAGTTGTAAAGAGATACTACTTAAGTTTTAACGCAATAATTCTCTAATTCCATAGAGTAATAAATGAGTGAGTCTCTCAAAAAGTGTATGTTCTCTTTCTTTCAACCTCTTAGGAGAAATGTTTGTACAACAGTGATCTATAGATATCATTTTAGATTCAATAGTCAATATTTACCTATTTTATTGGTAAAAATTTATAAATGAGGAACTTAATAGCAATGCAATAACTATAAGATGTGCAACCCCTAATAAAATGTCGAAAATTTTAAACCGGAAGTTGACATTTTAAAACGAAGTGTTGACCCATGAGCACCCAATATCAATATATTTACTTTCTCGCTACCTTACAGTTTTGTGACTGTCAAAAAAATTGAACTCGAGATTTTGATGGGCTAAAACTTGGTATATAGGGTTTCCATAGATTTACCCCGAGAAATATTTGGAATAGGATATCCAACCCTAAAATTAAGGGTAGTTTCCTTTGGGCAAAAAGAGAAAAAATCGATTTTATCAAAATCGGCTCTAACAATTTTGATTAAATCTCATTTCTAAGCTTTGATCAATATTACAAAGCAATGGCTAACCTCAACTTTTCGTCAAAATGACTTTAAGGGTTCTGGTCTGATGCGTAAATTCTAATTTTTAATTTTATCCCCGTAAGTCATTGAGATATGAAATTATTTATCATATCATCCATGTGGATCTATTTATAATAAACATATTTTACTTGAAATATATTTTTATAAAATCAAAAGTTTTCAAGCTATACACAAATATATATTTCTTTTAACTTTGCCAACACTTAAAGGTAAAGTATTACGACCGTCAAAAAAAAAATCTAGCCTGAGATGTTGATGGATGTCGTAATTTCATGACCCATCCGAACCCTAAAAAGTGGTTTTCGCAACGCCGTCTGTCTAACCCTAAAATTAATAGTAGTTTACAAAAGGGTGAAAAGAGAAAAAATCAATTTTCTATCTCTTTCATTTTAGACTCAATAGTCAATAATTACCTATTTAATTGGTCAAAATTTATAAAAGAGAACTTGAATAGCAATTCAATGACCATAAAATATCCCCTAGTAAAATGACGAAAATTTTAACCGGAAGTCAACATTTTAATACAAAGTGTTGACCCTTGGGGACCCAATATCGATATTTTGTATTGATCCAAATATACAAATGAAGACGTTAATTCTTTAAAAATAATATTATGAAATTTAAAACCATGAAAAAAAAATTTTTACGTACGTCTAGCGCAATTTTTTCTAGGGTTTTTTGTTGTATATTATATTACGAATTTTGAGTAAATATCTCAATTTATTAAAAAATATAGAGCGAGAAAGTTCGTGCGGAGTTCCGTTCAATTTTTTTAAACCGGATCACTTTTAATTTTACTGCTTTAAATGTAATAGGAATATATATGTTGGTAGCCTAATCCTTCATTTATGGCATGAGCCATATTTTAAAATAACAAACCCTATCATTAATTACCATGGTACCCGCTACAGGGGCCGCATGGGCTAAAGCACTGCTATCGCAATATATTAGACTGCCCATGATGAGGAAACAAAGGTTTAAGCCTTGGTCGTGTGTCTCCCTCTACGAAAATGCGGGTACACTTCCTCTAAATATAATCTTTCTAATCCCTAAAACTACTAACGTAATTTATGAGAACATAAGTAATTCATAAGCGTATAGCCTAAGCGGGTAGTAAGACGTAGCAATAAAAAAAAATACCATGGCATTTCTAAACGTCTGCAACAAGTTTTAATACTCCTTAATTTGGTCCATTTTAGTACTGTACTTGTTAATATTTAGGACACTCTCTTTTGAGTATTTAAACGAAGAAAAATTACCTTGCAATCAAGACTAGACGTCCTAGTTCAGAAACAAAACCCTAAGGTTAAGGCCCAAATTTCAAATAAATAAGCTTACATAGCTGTTAGGAATTCTACAGATCTAGTTTCAAATATATATAGTTAAAGTCGTTTGCTTTACAGCTATTACTTTTAAAAGATTTATTCTAAACCTTAAAAATAACATTAATAATATGGTATTTTAATATACATTTTGGGCGCAAGAAATGTGTTTGTATTTTCTAAAAGGCCTTTCGTATGAAATTTTACCGATAGGTTCCATACATTCTTCATATTGTGATAAGTTGATCAGCTATTACGTTTGATGTAACTGCATACATAATATCAATACAG
This sequence comes from Timema genevievae, assembly GCA_902155825.1. NCBI lineage: Eukaryota > Metazoa > Arthropoda > Insecta > Phasmatodea > Timematidae > Timema > Timema genevievae. The sequence goes on along the minus strand of CABFWO010000457.1, from coordinate 254,347 downwards.
CCAAATGTTGTCGAAGTTGATAAAAAGAAATGATTTTGTGTGTTAAAAAACTTACCCCCATAACAAGGCACAACTCTCATAGACTAGGATAGGTATAAAATGGTAATAGTTCCTTTTTAGTACCAGATTCAACCACCGCCAGCGCTCCAATTCGTCTTTCTCTCTGGCACCAAACGATCTCAAAACGTCTTCGAACGAATGCCTGACACGTGAGAAGGTGTATCTTTTACAGTCGACAGATTGGTGAGACGTACCGTTGACGTAAGGGTTCATGGAGGACACATTTTCCAACAAGTAAAAAGAGGAGGACGGAGGGGGGGAGGGGGGGGTAAAAAAAGAGGGAGAGAATTAGTAAGAGCGGGAGTAGGTAACATTCCCTTGAGACGTTTCGTGACGTTATAGAGATCTAGGGAGGGTAGGGAAGTTTTCGTTTCTAGAAGGGAAAGGCCACAGAAGTTTCAGTATCTTGGTTTAAAACTTTGTTTCGAACTAGTTTTGCATCTTGTCTCATACCGTGTAACTGAGAGGTGAATTCTAGCCCGGGTAGTTTCTGACTTATTCAAGATTCAAAATGGTTGACGGAAAGGAAAAAACCATACATATATATTAAATAGAAAAAAATCTTGTGTCTTAAAAAAAAATAGAAAAACTAATTTACTTTTGTCAAGCCATCCTTTAACTAATTTGCTTTCATTTTTAGGTTAATTGTATTTGGTGTATTTGTTTATATTTTTAAAATAAAAGTATTTTGGTAAAACTTAATTATTTCTTTGAACCTTAAATATACATTTCGATTAAGATAAAAAGGGATTTATTTGACTGCTATTCAATCAACTTTTATGTATTTATACTTAAATTTATGTGATTTGTAGATAACAAATGTATAGATATTATCAATAAAATAAACTACATGGCGTTAGTCTGCAATCGATATATACCGACTGAGTGGCCGCCGTCTGCTGGCAAAGATAGTGCCAGGCTCTACGAATAATGTGTCATCTAATTAGCACAATGAACCCTCCGGACATTATTTCTCAGTTTTATAGACCAGAAAAGCTACTTCTTCATTCAAGTATCTCCTAATATTCCTCACGAGGCTGATTCGACCTCGTTCCAGACCTATTGTTTAACAGATATATCTGGAAGCACCAGGGAACGAATTCAGACCTCTATATCCGTATCCAGGAACTCTAATCACAGAGGCGATCTAGATAATATCAATAACTATGAAATATTACTCATTAGGATCAAAATTTAATCAGTGATGACCTCAAAACAAATATGTCTTATATGTATACTCGCTTTGCTCGTTGGGGACTCCGCCCCCAAACCCCCTTTTTTCTTTGCAAGTCGATGTAAACTAATGTAATTCCAACGTTGTTTTGAAATTAAAAAATGTTTGGAAAATGTGCAAAATTTACCTAAAATCAAAAAATCTAGTTCTATCTCGCCAAACCTGCACCTGCTGGTGCAATCCCTATTTACTTTCTCTCTATCTTACAGGTAGAGAAAGTATGGTGATCGTCAAAAAATTCGAACTCGAGATTTTGATGAATTTTGACGTTTCATGACTTCCTGAATCCGAAAAAGTGGTTTTTGAATTTCTGTCTGTCTGTCTGTCTGTCTGTCTGTACCTCCAACTAGAGCCTAAACTATTTTACCGATTGAGCTGAAACTTGATATCTAGGGTTTTCATAGGGTTGCCCCGAGGGGTTTTTGGAATTGGATATCTACCCCTAAAATTAAGGGTAGTTTACTGAAGGGAAAAAAGAGAAAAAGTCGATTTTCTCAAAATCGGCTCTAACGATTTTGATTAAATTTCATTTATGAACATTAATAAATATTCCAAACAAAATGGCTACTCTCAATATTTCGGCAAAATGGCTTTAAGGGCTCCGGTCTGATGCGTAAATTAACATTTTTTATAATAGCTCCGAAACTATTTGAGATATGAAATTACTTAGCATTACAAATATGTATATATATTTATAATACAGATATTTTATCCGAAACATATTTTTATAAAATCAATAACTTTCAATCTATACGCAATTATATAATTTTTTTAACTTTTTGGACATTAAAGTTTAAGTATTGCGACCGTAAAAAAAACTAACCTGAAATGTTGATGGATGTCGACGTCTCATGACCCCCCGAACCCTAAAAAATAGTCTTTGCAATGCCGTCTGTCTGTGTGTCTATAAAAACTTAAAATTAAGGGTAGTTTACTGAAGGGCGAAAAGAGAAAAATTTGGTTTTCTCAAAATCTGCTCAAACGATTTTGATTAAAATTCGTATCTAGGCGTTGATTAAGATTATAAATAAACTGGCTATTTTCATTTTCCTATGAAAATGATTTTTAGGGTACTTTACAGAAGCGTTAATTTCCGTATCTCCACAACTATTTGAGAAACTAAACAACTTATCATTGCAAAATTGTAGGACTATTAGAAATAAAAAACTTTTATTTGACATATATTTTTATAAAAGCAACAGTTTCTGAGATATTTGCAAATATATTAATACAATTTTGTGAGCTTTAGTTGTAAACATATACTACTTAAGTCTTAACGCAATAATTCTCCAATGCCATAGAGTAATTAAATATAAGTAAGTATCTAAAAAAAGTATGTTATTTTTCCTTAAAGCTCTTAGGAGAAATGTTTGCACAGCAATGATCTATCTCCATTTTAGACTCAATAGTCAATATTTACATTTTTTATTGGTCAAAATGTATAAATGAATAATTAAATATCAATGCGATGACTTGAAGATCTGCAACACCTTATAAAATGTTAAAATTTTAACCAGAAATCGAAATTTTAATACGAAGTGTTGACCCTTGTGGAAGACATTAAACTGTTTGAAATGCTCTTAGGTGGACAAAGATGCGCCTCTTTTCTCATTGATTATATATCATTGTATATTATTTTATGCGTGTTCTTATGTGGCGTGGTGATGATACAATGTACATTATTCCGTTCAGAAATCTTACGAGTTTATAGAAAGAGAGAGAAAGTCTGTGCGGTGTGCCGTACCATTTATTTGATAGGTCTTACCGTTTAGCCCCAAGAGACCTCCAAAGAAAGGTCCGAACCGACTTTAAAGTTGTTCCACCATTTTGAATTTTTTCGGGGGTTAAAAACTAAGATTTTTAACTTTTTGGAACTTTCCCGTCGGTTACAGGCTAGAAGCTTAAGTTTGCCTAATTTCAAGTTTCTAGCTAATATGGAAGTAGGTAAACATTAATGCCAGTGAGTGAGTGAGTGAGTGAGTGAGTGAGTGAGTGAGTGAGTGAGTGAGTGAGTGAGTGAGTGAGTGAGCCATGTGGCTCTATAATAGTATATTTTTCTTAGTATTCCTTCTTGTTAGAATCATAATGTAGATAAAGTATGACAGTTTATGTAACATGGATTTACTAATCTGGCTTATGGCCATTATTATCTTTAAATGTATAATTCTTTTACCTTATAAGAAAGGAATATTACCTTGCACTATTCCACCATGTTGTAACTTATAAGTTAGTGTCATAGAGTAATCCGTCAAGGTAAAACTACTACACTTAAAACCAAGAACATATACAATTTAATCCAAGGATTTGTGAATATTTTTTGTTTGTTTTCTAGCACCGCGTCTTACTATTCATTTGGGTTATAAGCTTATGTACTAATTACGCTAATGGCTTTATAGATTAGGGAGCTTATATATTTAAAGAAAGTGTATCCGCATTTGCGTGGAGGGTGTGTGAAAAACTATTTTGGAAAAACAGCCCTCAGTACACCTGATATAGATTTTAACCTCAATCTCCCTGACATTGACAGTCTAGTCTACCGTGAGTGTAGCGCGTTAGAGCTCGCGGCCAACGGAGCGGGTAATAACATTATTAGTATGAGAGAAAATGCATCTGCATTAGCATAGAAAGAATAGTAGAGAAAACTACATGAAGAAAAACCACTCCCACTTCATCCAGGCAAGAGTAAAAAAACCTGAGTTTTCCTTGACTACCAATCTTGAATGTAGCTGTGAGACCATTAGGATGGGTCTAGTTCTGCTGTAAATAATAATTTTACAAAATATCTGTTAATGTTCTTCAAATAGCACAGGTTTATTGACATGTTTCCCTACTATAATTCACCTATTTTCAAAATACAAAGAAACATTTTTGATCCCATTGGGCCTTAAGCCACAGTATCTAAGAAGTGGTAGGTCAATTTAATAAGCCCAATTTTCCATCCCTTTTGCCTAAAAAGTTAGCACTAGTAAAGTAGTAGATGCTTGCCAAAATAAAAAAGGGTATCATGTTTTTACTCTTTTTTTCTAGAACTAGTCTATGAAGAAAGATCCTGTTTTAGATAATCAGATTAGGGTTAATTTTAAATGGTTATATTGAATTAAATGGCATTGAATTATAAATTAAGGAATATTTATTTATATTTCTATCTCGTATATATTATTTTTAGCACCACGTTCTAATAATTAACTAGGATAATAGTTTGAGGATCAGTAAGATTGAATTTATAGGAGATGTACCCGTATTTGCTTGGAGGTAGGCCATAAAATCATTTTACAAAAACCACCCTCAGTACACCCGACTGGGATTCGAACTCCAATCTCCTTATCCTTATCTATTGCGAGAGCGACGCCTTAGATCATGCAGCCACCAAATAGGATTCTTATACTTTTACAGGCCATACATCCTCCATTTTGAATGCATAACAAGGGTTGAGGGAGACCAACCCTAAATACATCCACCCTTAAAGTTACTCTCTAAAAAGAGGTGTTGAAGAGAGAAACTTAAAAAAAAGGTGGGTTGGAAAGAAAATAAGGCTGTGAAAAGTGATGGATGAAGATAGACAAAGCTAGAAAATAGAATAAAGGCTGAGTGAAAGAAAGATAGACGGCTAGGATTTCCTGGAAAGGAACCAAAAGAGGAAGGGGGTAGAGAAATATCTTCTACTAACACCTTTGACCACCTTCGGGATAGCTATATTTCAATTTATAGAATGCATTTTTTTTTATCATATGACCCAATGAAATGAAAATAATTGTGTTTCTTCTCAAGTCTAAATTTGGAAATACTTACCTTTAAAAGAAATTATGTACACAAACCATTGTATTGATTAAAATAAAGTAAATTCTATTTTATAAAAGGAAAACGTGTTGGTGATATTCACATGGGGGAAAAAAAAAGATTATTTTCAAGATCAAAACTTAAAGTGGGTGTTACTGGTCCCATTTTTAAAACTTGTTTTGTGGTTAGACTATTACAAAATATTAAAAAAAATTTTTTTTTATTTTACATGTTGAATAATTATATTAAAATCGAAATTTCAATTACATTTTCATACGAAAGTAATTTCTCGGATAAACCACTTCAGTGGCCGCATGATCTAAAGCTATATTCTCGTAATAGACTAGACTACCGATGAAGGGGAAGTTGAGGTTCGAGTCTCGGTCGGTGTACTGAAGGTAGTTTTTCCATAATTGTTTTTTAATCTCTATCCACGTAAGTGTGGGTACACTTCCTTGAAACATAACCTTCCTAATCCCTAAAACCATTGGTATATATAATTAGTATACAAGCGTGTAACCAAAACGGTTCATTAGACGTGGTTTAAAAAAATATATAATCTTGCATCTGATCAAAATAGAATGTCAGTAAATTATCAAGATTAGGTATATATTAAGAAAATATAGTACATGCCTAAATGAATAAAAAGTAAACGTAGATTGTGTTTCATAAAATATAGTTCTTATATTTATAACTATCAAATGAAATTTTAAATAAAATTAGTCGCCATTTTATCTTAAACGTCCACGTCTTATTAACCAAAAAAGATGTCAACATTGAATCACACTATTAAGGATAAGATGTTTAAGGTGTATTTTAGAAGAAGTGTAATCATATTTCATGGGGGTAGAGAAGTAAGTCATGAACGAAACATCCTCCGACTATATTTGGCAAGAAAATTAGCATATTTAGTGATTGATTGAAAGTTAAAAATGTAATAATAACACGAATTTTAAAAACACAAACCTTAAGGTTTGTGCTATTTCATAATATAAAATATTTTTTAAAATACCAAATCTTAGTACCCGTTCGGGGTATGCATATTTTTACTAATTTAGCTAATTTAATAGTGATGAGGTAGGTTGAACTTGGAGAAAGTATACCCGTATTTGCGTGGAAGAAGTTTGGAAAACAATGTATGAAAAACCACTCTCACTACACCTGATTGGGTTTTGAACCCCAGTCTCTCCGTCATCAGCGGTCCAGTCTTTTTTGAAAGTGAAGACTTAGACCATTCAACCACCAAAGCGTTTGCAAGTTAAATTATAAATATTATTCTTAATTTTCATTCATTATTCAACATAGTCAATAGATTTGTTAAGTTTACAATATAATATTTAATTATCAAATGAGTTTTAAGTATTTAAAAGAGTTTAATGTTAATTAAACATTCATTTTAATTCAATTTTTATTTGACTTAATAACGATCTTAGGTCTCAAAATAATCATGCTTTAAATTCTATAAAATTTAATTTTAAATTGATGAATTTACGCGTGCTGACAATATGGTTCTATTATATATTTTTTTACTTAATTATAATATTATTTTCAGATATATTGGCGGATTTATTTATTGAAGTTTAATTTTATCATAAAATGTTATGAAATAGTTTTTAAATGTGAAATAATATTATGTATTTTATGTTTGGCAATAATATATATAGGCCTATATTTACGTGCGTTAACAATTGACAATTGCTATTATTATGGATTAAATAGATAAGCTATTATATTTGTTGGTTACGATTTTATCTGCTTCTAAATATCATATTATTTAAAGTGAAAAACGATATCTGACCGTCTTTAAATTTAAAGAATATGATATTTATATGCAGATATAGCCGTATCTAATATATAAACTATAATAGCTTGGATATTTAATCGATCGTGATGTGTACATTTGTACAGTTGTAACTGTAATATTTATTGGCAGCATAAAACCCTCACGAGTAGAAGATGGCTGCGTTATTATTTTGATTGCTCGTTGATCTTAATAATGATCACTCATACGTAGCTTAAGAATTTCCGCACGTCCATCACAAACTATGCCTTAAAATATGAGTGAAGAATGACCTTCAGCAAGGTATGACGGTTGGGTAGCTCAATGATAAGAGCATTGGCATAATAAGTCAAAGGTCCCGGGTTCAGTTCTCACGTCCAGGTTTAGTTTTTCAATTTAAGTAATTTAAAAAAAATTTACTCTGATACTAATTTTCAACCATAGATGAATAAAAGTCAAATTTACAAGTCCATATCATGAAAATAATTATATCTGTAATTTATGAAAAGAGATAAAAGTCTGAATGATTATGAGTCATTGGTCAATGACCACACAAACAATTTTAGACACTACACAAAACGTTAGAGGCTGAATAGAATGGATTAGTTCTATATACTTTATCTTTATTTAATTCATAACTGTTTCTCTTTTTATGGTTCACCTTGCCTTTCATTTTTCATTAGTTGTATCTGTTCGAAAATATATTTTTTGTCGCTTTAGAATTCTATTTTATGCCTTGATTTAATTATTTTTATATAAATTTATGTTTCATTGTCTTTGTTTTTAGGCTTACTTTTTATCTTTTCTTCCCCTTTTATTTTTTTTATTTTTCAGGTTTATTTATCAGATATCCTTGTTTCCTTTTCTTATATTTCATCCCTTCATTTAACCGATACCAATGTAGCTAACGAAACAGAGGAGGGTGGAAATGTCTAAGAGTTCAAAACTGAAACCTTAGTTAACTTCCTTTCTTTATTACCCTCTCTCCCTTAAACATCTCCTCTAACCCCCTTCCACAGAAAAAAAAAGTGAGATATAAATTACTTCAAGGATTCTCGCCATATTTATCACGGCCTCTACGTACTGGAACGGAAATTTGCGCGAATATTTCACCGAGGGGGTAAGAAGGGGTAGGGTTAAGGGGATGTTGTGGGGAATAGGAGGGTTGGAAAATAAGAAGAACCCCTCCTGTCAAGGAGATTACGTTTCACAGGTGTGTTGTAATAATACCAGATAGTTGTTTCTAGTTGCCGGTGGTAGGAATTGCACGAGCTGGTTTAAGTTGGTCTTGTTCACACAATTATAATGTGTGTGCGCGACCGAAAACTTATATGACAGATGACGCCATTTTATATTTGAAATATGAGGTCAAGTTTGTGGCTGACGTGGTCGCGGTGAGCTGCACTTTACTCGGTAGAGTAAGGTTTGACGTAAGAGGCTGAATTTGATGCCAAGGTAGAACAACTACAAAACAGACAGAGAGAAATATATGTATCGAGAATAAATCAAACAATTGTATGATTGAAAGAATGAATTACTTTTGAAATTTAATCATTTTAATAAAATGTATTTATGAATTTGATTTAGATACACTCTTAATTCAAGATAAGTTTTTAAATCACAATTTAAATATTTTTTAAATTTGTTTTAAAGAGACCTGGAGTATCCCATCCCGGACAAAGAATTTCTATAAATGTTAGTCTTAAAAATATATCAGCTAAAATAATTATCCACCGTTTTCTGAACTAACTAGAATATGTTTATGTTTTTCAGGTTCAAAGGGCTTTTAGGGGCTACGACCACGATTATAGTGAACTCCAAATATAAGTTCTTTACTGACAAGCATTAACTTTATATCTAATTAAATATGGTTTATCTAGAAGTTTCATTTCAATTTTTTTTTGTCATCGTGTCTTTCTAACCGTTTAGGAGATTGGACCCACGCAACTATATTAGTATTAGTATGTATATATATATATGTATATATATGTATATATATATATATAAATCAAGAACAACTTTAGTGTGCCTGGCATGTGAAAGATTGAAATTATAGGCTGTGTACTCATGTTTACGTGGAGGGAGGGTGGTAAACTATTTAATTTTTTTAAATCTCTTTGTACACCCGACCGGAATCCAAAGCCCGAACTCCCTCCTCCCTCGTTATCGGCAATCCAATACGTTACAAGAGTGATTCCCTAGAATTAGACCATTTGACCACCGAAGAGTATCACCATTTTTTAAATATATATATATATATTTATGAGCTGTTCATGTAGATTAATATTTATATGTTATTGGTGACCTGGCGGTCTAGGGGTAAGGTGTAAGACCTCTGTGCTGGGGGTCCGGGGTTCAATCCTCGGTCCTGGCACAGATTTATCTGATTGCCGAACCCTTCCTTCACCTCTGACGTTACATGTATTAATAACAACTTGTATAATGTGAGGAATGCCAGGCCTCCACCGTGGTTCGGATCCCACGTTAAACTGTAGGTCCTACATTTCATTTCACAATCACCCTACCATTACACATTAGCGTAAGTGCGTACAACCCGAACGGGTAGTAAGAAGTGGAAATAATAATAATAAATAATAATAACTATAGTAATAATAATAATACATGCTACTTTTTGTCTCTCAACCTTACGTTGATACTTTACTAACTAATTTATCCCTTTCTTGTCTCTCCCCATACCTCTGTTAAGGTGTGAACCACCCCTAGACTCATAGGTCGATGATGTTAATTGCTATATCTACGAAATGTCTACCAAGTGTAGCACACACTTAAGTTTAGACTTTTTAAGTTAGAAAAAAGACAACGGAATAATTGAAGAATTTTCTACAGTGACGTCATGAATCACGTTGTCCTGAAGCTATCAGTGAGCCTACACCGAAGTCACGCGTCGAGTGTCACAACCCTGCTGACATTATTATATTTTGGGTCTTTTTTTTTTTTTTTAGGTAATCGTGCAATCCTATCTGGTCATTGGCCCTATGTTGCAATCATGTCCATTTTGCCCTCCATATTTATAATGTCGCACAATTGATGACGTTATGATTCATTTAGGGAAAAATGACTGCCCCCTCCCCTTCCCTATAACGTGGTCATTTTACCTGTTCCGTAGTTTGTTCCTGAGGTAACTCATCCCAACCTATTTTGCCTCACTTGCCCCATTTGAATATTAGGTTAGATTCCCCGAGAGAACGTGTTGGTATTTTGTTGGGGTCTAAAGGCCGATACAAAACGCTAAGCTAAGTTAATCTAAGCTATGGTCCATTTTTTTCCTCCCTAATTCAGTGTTGATTCTTTGTGGTCTGCTCCAGTGAAGTTTAGTTATGATAGTGTTCTCCAAAATGTCTTCTTTGAGTTCAGGTTATAGTACTGCTGTTAGCTGTTGTTTTGGAAGATGAAGAAAATTTAGGAGGTGGAGGTCTGACTTGTTGAATTAACTCTTCCATTTTAATATAAAAACATTTATTAAATATAAAACCTAAATAGAATATTAATTAAATACACGTGAAACAAACTGAAAACCAAACCTCAACACTTCTTTAGTTATTTTCACCAAACCAGCATTGCGTCATTTCAACATGGAGCCCAAGCTACGTTATGAGCATGCACAACATAAGATGGCTTAAGACGGGAGATGGAAAAATTGCCCGGCCAGCAATCGGAAAAAACATAGCGCGGCGTAGCAAGGCATAGCTTAGCTTAGCGTTCTGTGTGTACCGTCCTTTAGACGCTGGGGAGCGTTCATCTTTAGATGGAAGGCTCACCATTTTAAAATTGTAACATAAAATATTTTCTTTATTAGATATAGAAGCTTCTATTGTAATAATATCTTAAATTGGAAATTAAAGTAATATTATTGGCTACAAATATATTTTGTTTTTTGACAACAAAATGTTATTACATTATATTATACTAAACACATTTTTAAAGACTTTTTACGTGTTTGTCTAATTTTTAAAAAATACACTAGTTGATCCTTATAATAGTTTGAAAACCAGTTTTACTGTTTCAAAGAAAAATTTTAAAGTCCAAAATTTTAGATTATTTTCATAGCCTATAAAATTCAATCTACTTTTCATGTTGAAGTTTAATAGTAGCATTATTTATATTACTACTCTTATTTGAAAGAACCAACTTCTAGATAACTAACACACCTTTTAAAATGTAACCTAATAAGAATGGTCATTTTACAGAAAACAAAAATTTATTAATAAAAAAATTCAAGTTTTATAGATTACGAACTAGATAAACAAAACAAAACCAAATCAAAAAGTTTGTTCATTTCATTCTAGCGTAGGTCTATAGTTGTTTGCGCCATGGTTATTATAAATATTTTACCCACCATATCTTGTGAAGGTGGGATCACGGAGAGGGGTGTAACACAAGCAGCCATAATAAAAACTAGAGAAAGAAAGAGATGGCAATGTGTCAATATCTCGTTTAAACCTTAAATAATTACAACTATGGTAAGACACAAACAAATCATCAAACTAATGTGACTGTAAAGGTTATTTACTTTAAGTCATGGGCGTTAGTCTAGGAAATAAAAAAGATAATAGATACCTTGTTCAACGACACTTTTTTCATCTGTAAAGTTGACTTTCATACGTTCCGAGTTTAATTTGAAAAGGTTGGAAAAAAGGATAAGGAAAATTGCATTAAATTTAACTTTGATGATAGTATATTAGTAATGTAATTACGTCTAACATTTCTGTTTGAAGGAAACATATTTTTTTTAAAATATTATACTAGACAAAAAGGATGGTTCTTAAGGTTACAAATTAAATTATATGCAGGCCCTATAATTTAGAAATTACATATACAAATAAATTAATAGTAGAAAAATGTATGTACTAATTTTACACGCGTAATAAATTTGGTTATATTTATACGAGGTAAAAACTATTAAATAAATTTGCAACAATTCTTTTTAATATTCTACCAAAAACAATCCGTTTAAATTGTGGTTATTTAAATAGCCCCCCCCCCCTTCCCCGATAGTCAATTGGGCTAAGAGATCAACTAAAACTATGATCTATCTTATGTTGATCGTATAAAATACCTAGTTAATTTAATTTTATGTATGAGTATGATTACATTGACATGTAAGTTACATAACGTCTGGGTTTCTGGTTGCAATTTGAATCCTAAATGGGCTGTATTAGGTTAGGTTTGTTTAGATATTTTCTAGTGATATAACCTAGGGCTTAAGAAATGCAATTAAATAACAATACATGATAATAATAAAAATAATAATAATTCTAATATAGTAATATCAGGGTTTTCCTGCTAACAGAATCGCCATAACTGTATGTGACTTGCAAATTAGGAGTGTACCATTGGCTGCCTACTTCGTAGATCGCGTGGCGTCAAATAAAATGGCTCAGATTTTTGCTTAGACCTGTGATCTCTCCTATATATATATATATTGTGGCTTTTATTAAAATGTTTATGTAGTAAAAAAAATGTATTTAATAAAATTCAAAGCCAGGATATTGTTTTGTATAACGTAGACCTAGCGTAAAATAATTTTAAATATTTACTAATGTGAATTAAATAGCCAAAGCTATTATTTATACTTTTGGTGAGAATTACTCCATCTAGATATCATATTCTGAAAATTGAAAAATGACACCTGGACACGGGAATCGAACCCGGATAGCTCAGTGGTTAGAGCATTGGCGTACTAAGCCAAAGGTCCCGGGTTTGATTCCCGTGTCCAGGTGTTATTTTTCAATTTTCAGAATATTTACTAGTATATTGAATTACAGCTTAAGGCGATTGGCCCTTTTCATTTGGCGTGGAAATGCAGAGCCATGGGAACAAAATGTTATCCTCAAGTTTTTTTTTGTTTTGCAATTTTCATTTCGGAAACGGTTTGTTCAAGAATAGAAGCATGTCGATTAAGTTGTACTTTATATATAAACGCCTTCTCTATAATTTTAACAGTGATCAAATATTGATAATAATGATATTTTTCAATATAAAATTGCCGGCTTCATAATAAAAAATAAGAAAATATAACAATTAATAAACATTGATACATTATCTTAGAAGGGTTGTTGAAAATATAAACATAAAAATTTCACTCGTTCTCGAGAAAACTGATATTTCCCAACGTATGATTTTTCCACAAGACCTGTCCAGTAACTATCGCCATCTACGGTTTCAGTGATCCATCTGTTCTTGTTGGCGCTGAAGGATACTTTGTTCGGTTGTGAAACCACGCCACGCCTTTCACCCTCCCACACACCATCCCACAAAATAGGTTTTAGACTTGCACTCGACAGGGCCAAGGGCCTTAAGTTGTTTAAGTGTTGGAATATGTGTCGCTTTTACCTTAGAAAACATATCTTCTCTTCTCCACCCCTTTTACTACTGTTGACACCAAATGTAGCCGTCGCTGCACTATTTCCGTAAAGGTCACTGGATGGCAATATTTACGTTCAACCCGTGATATAATAACTCGCTTTGCCTCGTAACACCTAAAGGATTGATTATTTTAACTGTAGTGAACTAAATTTAGGAATATTATGTGTTGAATTTACTTTCTAAAATCTTTAAAATTAATTTGTAAGCATATTGATATGAACAATTTAATTAAATAAAGGATTTAATATTTTAACTGTAGTCACTCAAATCATCTCCTCCTCTAGAATCACCCCCCAACCCCCTATCAACTTCTCTTACCAACCTATACCCCCTTACCATCACCGAGGGTTTAGTAAATCCATCCTCCCTCCACATCCTATCACTTAAGACTATGCCCAGGCCAAAGGTGGGCAAACTTTTCTCCCTAAGGGCCACATGGACATCTGTAAGATATCTACCGGTTAGCATGGGACAAAAATCTAAATCTACTAAATAATGAACTTTATTTTCACACAATAATACATTTATTATTCATATAACTTTGGTACACCGAGAACGTAGCAAATAAAATATAATATGTCATATCAAATAAACTTAAACATGTCATGACTCATGTTGCTTCTTAGTCTACATAAATATTGTTTAGTAACTACTCAAACTGCGATCTTAAATGGGATGTATGCAAGTGTATAAAATCCTGCGGGCCGCACAGAGGGACGTCGCGGGCCTTAGTTTAACCGCGGCCGTCCTAGGCCCTCAGCAAGCTTACCGTTTACACCTGCCCTAATGAGTATACGGTATTATGACGTAACTATCTACTCGTTAGTGGCTCAATCGATAGAAACATCATCATTTGACTGAGCTACCGTTAAAAGGGTTGAAACAAGGAAGTGCCTCATATTAAAGTTAGCGAGTCATTATTTAGAAAAAAATTCTAAAGAAACAAATTAATTAAGGAGCGTAATCTAGGCTTATATTAATAAAATGAATAGTTTGTGTGTCTGTGTGTATGTCTGTCATGATTCATGAGAACTGCACGATACCTATCGCAGGAAAATATCTGAAATTTAAAAATTAGTAGCCCCTGTGTACGAACATGTGCACCTAGATATAAAAATTTTATAATTTGGACTAGCTATCTTTATCAATTAAAAACTGGTTCAGAAGAAATAAAATTGTCATGCAACGCCGGTTATTTCCGCAAGTTTAGTTTATAATAAAACTTGGATTAAAAAAAGTCATATTTATTAATTATTAAGTTCAGAGTCTATTATTTGTGAAACAATAGTGATAAACATTTCAATTTTTACGGTTAAAATTATTACAAAAAACTGATGACACAGTTAAAATGTTATGAAACAAATTAACATCTCACTTTGTCTCGGAAGATTTAAACACATTTGTTTCATGTCATTTAAACTGTGTTATCAATTTTATTAAATCAGTTTAACCATATTTTTAAAAAATTTCTATCAATATTGATTTAATATTTTTGTATTACCTCAATTATTATTAATAACAAGTCTTTATTAGTTCTTATAGGCCTCACCTATACGATTTAATAAATATTTTTCTAGTAAACATTTTCTATCTTCATTAGACGTTGCTTACTTTATAAACCAATGTTTTAACTTTCTTATAACCTTATATTGAATTATTTTGTCGTATAACATAAACTTTGTCTATGTAAGCTTTGATTTTTTTTAGTTATGTCATTTTAACTGTGACATCACTTTTTCTGTAATCAGTTTAAGCATCTATATTTGATTTTTTTAATCAATATTGATTAACAAATTATATTAATTTAATAATTAATAAACATTACTTATTCCAATCCAAGTCTTACTTTATATTAGTGAGTAATTCTAAAATTAATATTAAACGTAAGTTATTCATTTGAGTATCAACATAGTTCTAGAGAAAAATCATTTAATTTAAACAATATTTGAGTTAACATTACGTGTGAATCAAAACCCTCAAAGGATATGATTAATTTTGAGCTATTTTTCTAGTATTAGAGGTTTATTTTTAGCCTTACCTCTGATAATAAAACGAAATATTTATGGCGTATGTAATACACTTAATAAAATATTACAAGGTACAATATGAATCCCCACTAAACATTTAGATTTTAACGTGATTTGTCTTCATAATTTATCGACTATTTTTCTGATGCTGTGTTCGTGTTAACAGCTATGTCACTCAAATAATATTATATTTATCTTTAACGCTAACCAAAACCCGTTTTATCTCACCTGCAGCAAGTAGGTTGAGGTTTTTATGATAGATTTAGAAAACACACATCTTGCAAAATTTAAAAAACGAACATGTTTATCAAGAGTATTTATAGATTATCTTATTAGCCTTTTAATTAAGAGATTTGTTAGTATTTAACAAAATATCTAAATCGTTAAATTTTTGTCAGTCATCTTACATTTATAGTGTTTAGAGTGAATAAATATACAAGTGTAATAATCGAATAGGTAGGTAAAGAAAATAATAAGTGAAATTATAGACTTAATTCAAGCTAACCTATTTTTTTGGTGATAATAAACCTATTTTAAATAAAGTAAGTCACACAATTCTTTATGGTAAAAATGATGTATGAACTATGCAAAAATTATACAGAAGGACACTAGGTAATTTAGTTATTTCCTTTCACCACTATTTTCTTCAGCAATTAGCACATCTGATGGAAGTCTAAAATGAAAAATGGTTTTAATGAATAGTATTTAATTCAACATCTTATCAAGAGCTAAACTTTTGTTCTCAAGAACACATATTGTAACATATTATTTCAGAGTTTGTGAAGAAAAAAATTAATAAAAAATATAATTTAAAAATGAGTTTTTAAAGCAAAATTTGCGGAAAATATAATGATTAAAGTAAATTAGAAATAACTAAGTGGGCTAAGCCTCTCAAAAAACACAAAGGAAACCCCCAAAAGAAATGAAGCAATATGGTGGTTTTTATATATCCTAAAAAGCTAAAAAAAAATTGACTTAGTTTTTTCCTAAGAGCACTGATTAGATTAAATATTCACATTAATTGACTAACTAAATACATTCAGAATGAAATTGATCATCAAATTCACAAATTAAACCATCATTCCCCTACATTTTTATATTAAAAATCTGATATTCTATAGGACTTTAGGCAAACGGTTGATTATGTAACAAATACACCTCACCTAGTTAACAACTTCATTTTAAATAAAATAATTTTTAAAGCCCTATACATCGATACGTAATCACATGCTCTTCATGTAAACGAGAAGTTTTGTAAAACTCTGGTACCCCCTATGTTACAGAGTTATGCACACCACTTTTCTATGGCCAGAGACCTCCAAAACCATAGCAATATGGCACCAGCATGTTGTAGCTAGTTTAAAATAAAACCACAAATTTGTTTACCCTCCTATATTACACCTAGCTCTCGTGTAGAAAATAAAATGTCCCTTAAACAAAGTCGAAGCCAAATAAAAGTTAATGATCAATACAGCTTTTAAAAGTATTATATGTTGTTGTTATAGAGATGTAAAAACGATAAAAAAATCGTGTCAAAAAAAAACGAGTAAGATGTAATAAACAAATAATATAATTATGTTGAAAAGACATGGTTGTAAGAATGTTAAAGAAGTTTGGTTAGCCTAAGAAGAAAGGGAGAGGAATTGGTGTTGAAAAAAAAAANAAAAAAAAAAAAGAGGGAAGAAATAAGTGAATTGTAAGTTAGAAAGAAAAGGAAATATGATGACTAGAAGAGGATGATATGTAGATGCGGGTAGAAGAAGATGGAAAATAGGTTCAAGGAATGTGAGGAATAACATAAAAAAAAAAGAGGAAGAATTTGCAAGGTAAATTGAAGTTTATAGAGAAGAGGGTGCATGGGTATTGGAGAAAATGTAACGGTTCATAGAATTCTTCTGTCAGATCTGGAAGCAACCCTCTTGGGACATTGCTTATGGTCTTTCTCTCTTCTGTTTCTCCCCTTCCTTCTCTCTCTCTCTCTCTCTCTTCCATGAGTGCTCAGGCACCGCGCACTTTTTTTTTAAAACACCCCACAGTGCCGTGTGGAACACAGTATTGATCTCTTCTTTGTGGCCTACTTTTAAGTCATCCACTTCTACAATTAATTTCCCACTCTCTTTCCGGAGTAAAACGCAATGCAAACTATTGCAATATTCATGTTGGATTAAAACGAACAAATTTATTATCTTTCTTTTTTACATATTAATTTTCAGAATAGATTTGTCAAACATGGATAAGATAATCAAATTAAAAGAGAGCTCAACTTTTTTTTCTGTCCATTTTCTCTAAGAATTTTAGTTTGAAGTTTTAAATCGATACCAAAATATAGACTAAATAAAAAAAAAAGATTGGGAAATATTTTCACCAAGATATTTTGATGGCATGAATAAATTGTTGGCGATCTGATTTATAGAAAAGACGCACACAAATAATATAATATATTTTAATTTATAGGCATTTTAAGTAAACATTCTAAGCCAAACTATACATCAATACGCCACTTACAAACTAACTTAAGTTGGGGATTTAGGAAACACGAGAGAAGGGCAGTTTTTTTGCAAAAATTAATAATAAAATAGAGTTCTTGAATATTTGTAAGGGATGTCCTGGAATTTAATGTCCACTTTTTTCTTAATTTAAAAAGTTTCTCATCTAATGCCACTATACTCATGACAGATATTCAACAACTGTTGATACCACAATGTGAAGAAAAATAAACTATGTTACTACTGAAGCAATATTTTATTTATTTTGGCTCCAAAAAAGTTTGTATATATAAAACTCAAAAACACTATTCTTAACTCACTTTTACTACAATCCCAGTTTAAATTTAGAGCAGACACACCACTAAGTCTTCTGGACATTAATTCTTCTCTATGAAAGAGGTATCCCCAATTTACACAATTTTACTATAAAGGTTTTTTCCATGCCAGGAATAAAAGTCCAACCACTTGATTACCAGGCACACACTATCAACTGAGCTAAGGTGTAAGACTATATTCTAGTTTTGAGCAATTATAGCACCGGTTGAATGGAAGTTAAATTAAACATGACGCAAAGTTTATCCTGCTTCCTGCGTCTACTCAGAAAATTAGGAAGCTTACCTTAATTTGTTCCACTATGGTGTAGCTTACAAGATAAGGACGCAGTGTGACAAGCGAGTTATTATTTGATTTATTTAACGTGCAGTTTATAAACAGATTGATTAAATCATCAAACGACTTAAGGAACATGCTTGGATATAGAACTGACACAACACCCAGCCCCCTGCCGTTAACTTCATCCCCGTGAAAGTGTAGCCCCAATTTCAATGCTGATATGTTTGGTCGTGTCGGGAATCAAGCCAGAGATCCTTAGCTATATATTATATACGCAACCAACTGAGCTAAGTCACCGTACCTGTAATGTGAGAATGTAAACGGAGAATACACTTTGTTAAACGTAACTAGCTTTGAGCTTCAAACTTACCGAGATCCTCAACTTCGCACGGTAGTACCAAGGTATCACCGATGACAGCTCGGAAAGTTTGACCACGGGATACAAATCTTGGGGCAGAAGTGGCGTCCAGTGAAACCCCTGCAATTAAAATAATGAGAACTAATTAACCTTCTGATATTATATGTATCCTTATCAGTGGATGGAGTAAATATTTAGAAACATCTTTAACTATGAATAAGAGCAGTATTTAGGAAAAAAAAAGTCAAGAAATGCATGCTAATACTTATTCAGTATGCTGTTGACATCTCGATTGCTGTCAAGGAATATGAAATTCAGAATATATAAAACTATCATTTTTACCGGTTGTTCTCTACGTGTGTGAAACTTGGTCTCTTACCTTAAGTGACGAGAACCCATTTAGGGTATTCCAAAACAATGTTCTTAGGAATATATATGGTCCAAAAAGGGAAGAGTCTACTGGGAAGTGGTGGATGTTATATAATTATGAGTTACATACCCTGTACTCATCATAAGACATTGTGAAGATAATCAAGACCCGTAGATTTCGGTGGGGAGAATATGCAGGGGAGATTCTAGAACTTTGTTCAGGTTACTGACTTGAAATTTGGGAAGACCTAGACGCAGATGGAAGGATGAGATTAGAATTGACCAGAAAGATAAAGGATGTAATGAGGTAGATTGGACATAACCAACATAAGATAGGGATATATGGCGTACATTTGTAGGTGTGGAAATGAACTTTCGAGTTAATAATGCAATAGAGTAGACTTAAGTCATTAGTAAGTTCGTGGACTAATAGCAAAGGTTTTATAGTTTTTGATAAAACATGCGTGTATTTAATTTGAGAAATAATTTTCAGTATGTCCAGGATAATTATTTAAATGCGTTTTAAGTTAGGTTATTCAAATTTCGAAGGCTACTGTGGACAAGACATTCAGCGTGTATGGAAGAAACTAGAACCATCTTGAAGGTAATGACTGGCAAAATTGAGAGCTACTAATGCCAAAAAGTAAATATGTTTTAAGGATTTAGAGAAATAGTTCCCGTTACTATGTCTCACGGTCACCAGTTCAAAACTTTAGGCAACAATTTGTTATATTATTTCAATATAACGCGCTTTATTGAGTGAGGGATGGAATTTTATTTGGTAAGGATGCAGGGTAAATACACTTTTGGCTATGGGATTGGTGTTTATTTTCCTTTAGTATTTTGTGTCTAGTAAAATATACGGACAAATTTCACTCTATATACATAGATATACTCACTGGTGCAGCCAAGGGGGGGGGGGGCGGGTTTCAGAGTTGAACCCCCCTCCCCCCGCAGGCCTCGCTACCCAATTACCTCTTTCTCGTCCCTAAAGCTGTTGGGATCATACATGAGAACTCTATACATGAGGACAAACTTAATGGGCTTCATGTACATACATCCAGAGGTGTCAGTTATGGACCCAAGTGGGAAAATGCCAGATCTGAGAATTCCAGATTTGCTCCAGATCTGGCCAGATATGATCTTTCCACATGGGGAGGGTGAACTTCTCAAAGAACTTTCTATGAAGCCAAGGAGAATCAACATAAGACTAAAGTGAATTAGTTCAAAAGTGATTTTGTGAGCTAAGAGTTAGTGCAAGCTGATTATTTGAATTTTCAGATTTTAGTTCATAAAATAATTTCATAAATCAAATTTCCAAAATACAATTTATTGAAACTTGCATGTTTGTATATTCTAGCAGTATGCATTAATTATATTTGTTCATAAAAACTTAATAATCATAATAATTACAGAATTATGATTATTTTTATACATTTTAAATGATTTTGGATATTATTGTATTTCTTTTGAAGCATTTGCATTTTGCAGTATTTAAATTTTCCCACGGGAAAAACCAATGAACCCCGCTTAGTTGGTCAGCGAAACTAGCCCCCGTTCCCCACAAACGAATCCTGGCTGCGCCAGTGGATATACTGCGACGGTTCATGGTTTGTCTGCAAGGAAAACCAACCCTATTGGTACTCTACCTATAAACCTCCCCTTCCCTAAATGTTAATTTACCCACCTCGGTGGCTGAATGGTCTAAGGTGATACTCACGCAATAGACTAGACTGTCAATGACAGAGATCAAGGTTCAAATCTAGTTTGAGTGTACCGTGGCTGTAGTTTTTTCCAAAATGGTTTTCCACTCTACCTTCACGCAAAGGCAGGTACACTTACTCTTAATATAACCTTCCTAATCCCTAAAACTATCTGCGTAATTAGTACATAAGCGTATAACCCAAACGTGCACTAAGAGGCGGTGCTAAAAAATAAAAAAGTACAAAACTATCGATTTGACCAACACCTAATTAGGTAATGGGCGAATGTTGAGCATGGATTTTGATTAGTAAGCTTATTACATAATGGGAGGAGACCATTTACTAGAATATAGGTGTGTTGGTGAGTAAATAACCTGTGTATTTTTTTCCTTTATGGGATGAATAAAAAAACATCACATTTGATTAAAACGAACGTACCCAGAGCTCATATAAAACAATTATCTAATTGAAAAATAAAATCTCCTTGTTAAAGCTCTTTTCAAACCATACTTCTACTATCCCATGTATGACGTGCAAAATAATAATAAAAATATAAAATAATAATCTATGATTACCTAATGAATATAATTAATAATCCCGGTGGTGTAACCAGAGGTAGGGGCTTAGGGCTTATGCCTTTACTAAAAAAATAGCTAGTTTTATTTGTCGTACTTGAGTTAAATGACGAAATGTATTGGGGCGTTAGGTAAATACATACAATGAAATATATTTATCACCTATCTATCACCAGTGTCAGTGGGGCAAGAGGACTAAATGTCAATCCTATAAATTATGGTTCGATGGTGATGGTGAAGTCAGGCCTCAAATCCCGGACAGGTGTACTGAGAGTGAATAGCCCAAATTGGTTTATTTATTCCCACTCGCGTAATGGATATATTTCGTCTAAATTCTAGATAAATATAATTTTTTGTAGGAAGAACAGTAGAAGTTAGTTACCAAAGTTAGTAAAATAATTTTAATATATCCATACATCAAGTCTTGTTATCTGCAGCTGTCACTTTTAATAGATATTATTAATACCTATAAAATAACACAAATAATAAAATAAAATGCTATCTATGTTGGGCACAGATAAATATGTTTGAATTTTCTCTACTGTTCTTCCAAACAAAATCAGTGTATAGTCTACCATATATCCCAGTAGTCCACTGGTGTAAATAAGGGCGTGTAGCCTGGATGGGTAGTAGGACCTAGTAAAAAGTAGTTAAATATATTTTCATAATTGGAATTTAGATAAGGTTAAAAACATAAATACCTAGCACATCCCTGCTTTGCAAGGTTTATATCCAAGCCAGTTAATAAATTAACAACTTTCCCGATTCGGTGGTCGAATAGTCTAAAGCGTCACACTCAGAATAAACTGGGTTGCCGATGACTGGGAGATCTGGTTTCGAATCCTGGTTGGGTGTACCGAGGCTGGTTTTTCCTAAATTGTTTAACACTCCACTACCACGTAAATTGGCGTACACTTACTCTAATTCAACCTTCCTCATCCAAACAAATTAGATTACTTACACTGGTTCTAGTTTTTACAATTTTTTATTTTGATTCATGACACAATTAAATAATTTTAAAATATTCATTGCGATTTTGTTTAAAAATGCATCCCACTTCCCGTTCGGATTATACTCCTATTTACTATATTATGTTAGGGATTAGGAAGGCTTAATTTAGAGCAAGTTTGACCAAATTGACGTGGAGGTAGAGTGAAAAAATTATTTAGAAAAAAAAACCACTCAGTACACCCGACAGGGATCAAAATATGATCTCTCCGGTTTGGTCAGTGTAGTTTATTGCGAGAGCAGCGCCTTAGACCATGTGACCATCGAAGCGGGTCATTGTGATAGTAATCACAGATATGTTTTTACAATAGAAAATATAATATGTTTGGAACCAGATGTTTCTAATTTGTGTTACAAGGTATGCCTATATTTCTGTTAGCGTGTGAATTGCTGAGCTACTCAAACACATACTTATCTCTATTTTCTATGAGCGTGTGAATCAAGCTTTACGACCAGAAACTCTCCTCAACTATGATAAGGCATCCAAGCTTATCCCACTGAGTGATTAAGGTAGAAGTGTAGGGGACTCAAGAAAAAAAGTGATTTTGCAATTTTTATAGCAAAACATTTTTGTTCAAAAGAAAGAATATTTCTCCAGAAGGAAAAAAAAAAGTTTAATTTTATTCACATGTTGAATAAATAAATGTCAAGGGTATCCTGGAATTTAATAAAACTTTTTCTTTTCATTTAAAAAGTTTCTCATTAAAGGCAAAAAAAGCTCATGACAGGTATTCAACAACTGTTGATATCTCCATGTGAATAAAAAAATAAACTCTTATGTTTCTACCGAGCCATAATTTTATTTATTTTGGTCAAAAAATATTTTGCTATAAAAAACTGCAAATACACTTTCATCTTAACGCGTCCGCTACAGACCTACCTTAACATCTAGCCGTAGCACAGTTTATTATCTGTGTGCTGGCATGTTTCTATCAACTTGAGTTATTTTTTTTATCTCCATCCATGTATTTCTTGAATCCTATCATACGTTTTCTCAGTTACATCGTAGTTATCATTATCGCTCGACCTTTTACATTTCTTATTTTTTTCCAACCAAAGCGTTGTGTTCCACAAATTCCCGGCTCTTCTCTTTTATAAATAAAGCTTTGTTTTCTTTATGCGCTACATTACAAAATCTTTACTTCGCTTTCTAATGCATACCCTCGTAAAGAGATAAAGGTGTTCTCCAATTTGTGTATCTCTGTCACGTGATAATGTATTGAAATTTAGTAAAAAATTGAGACCCGTATCTTTGTGCGCGTGTATCAGACTGTTAGTCAATTAATGTATAGTTTGTTGGGTTTCAAATCTTGGATAGGTGTGCTGAGCGGTTTTTTTTTAAATAGTTTACAATTCTCTTTTCCCGCAAATGCAAGCACTCTCTATTCAAAGTTAAATATGGCCTTCCTCAACCTTTACAAACAAGTCTAAATACTCGAGAGATGATGGATAATGAGTTTGATACTTAGGTGTTTTTTAATTAATGTTAGTTTGAAGTTGATATGATGGGAGAGGAAGATGACTAAATTGATAAGGAAAAGGGGGATACGTATGAGGAGATTGATCTAGGATTTATAATGACATACTAGGTTATAAGCCTGTATGTGGGATGAATATGTCATTATTACCAAACTTAACATAACCTAACCTTTATTTACTAAAGAAGGTTATGTTTAGAAGGCATTGGTTAGTTTCCAAATAATTTATAAATGAATTATAATGAAGAACCAAAACACATGCATTGGTGTGCTACACATTATTTTCATGTTTAATAAGAAATAAAAAATAATTCAATTATTTTAACTATTCGGGTTTCAGATATGACGTGTACACCTGTTTAGAAGTTTTTCTAAAATTGCCTCAAATTTCGTTTTGGTAGCTCATCAAAAAGTATGAAAGCTCTACTGTGGATATATATATATATACTATATATTATATATATACTATATATACACTATATATATATATACTATATATAGTATATATATATACTATATATATAGTATATATATACTATATATATAGTATATATATATACTATATATATACTATATATATACTATATATATACTATATATATACTATATATATACTATATATATACTATATATATACTATATATACTATATATATATATTCACCATTATAAACTATTGGTGTAAATTATTTATACAGTTAAGTAAATTTGGAAACATTTACGTTCCATACAAGCTTTGTGAATATTAAATGCCATTTAAAATTAGAGAGGTTTTCAGTTTAAGTGCAGATAAAATTACAAATTTAAATATTCAAAAATTACATTTTTTCTTTGGAGTTTGACTAGCTTATTTGCAATATACTATATATACATAAATAAAACTATGCTTCGAAAAGAAGTTTTAAATTTATGCTACTTGAGATTTGAGTGGTCGGCCTTTCAAAATGTGACCTATAGAACATGTTTACTGAATTTAAAAATAATACTCAGACATTAAACGGACGCGGGAACAGCACATTTAAGATTCGAATCTAATCTTTATTGGTGGGGGTTAGAACGGCTCACTAAGAATTAACAATTAAATACTGAATATTGATATAGAACATAAAAACGCGAAGAAAATAATATAGAAAGAGAAAAAAAGGAGTACATTCCAAAGAAATAAAAACCTTTGTGAAACTTGGTTCAATTGATGAAAATTTAATTAAAATACGATATAAATCCTATCACATACCCTTGATTTAGAGGTTCTTACAATTTAATTATCATTTGTTTTACTAATGTATGCGTAGTACAACAGTTCTTAAAATCCAAGCAAAGGGATGATACAAAATTTGCATGATTGCTACATATCTTTTTTCTTTAATTTAAATGTGTTAATTACTTCTTTTTTTTTAGAATCTAATTGAATAAATGCAGCTTAAAACTTCGTAATATCGTTTTGTCAAGATGATATTTAAAACACTTTTTTTTATAAACAATCGTAGTTTTAAGTGGTTAAATGCTTGTAATTAAAAATATAACTCATTTAAATTTCTACAAATAATTATGTATAATAAGCTGTCTGGCTTAGTTAGTGTATAACAACACTTAAACCGCTTCAGTGGCCGAGTGGTATAACGCACTACTCTCACAGTAGGCTAGACTTCTGATGACGGGGAGATCGAGGTTCGAATCTCAGTCGAGTATACTGAGGGTAGTTTTTCCAAAATGGTTTTCCTTTCTCCCTCCATACAAATGCGAGTGTACTTCCTATAAATATCACCTTTCTAATCCCTAAAAATACTATCGTAATTAGTATATAAGCGTAAACCAAACTGGCAGTAGGATGCGGTGCTAAAAAAACAAGTTTTAAAATTATTGTTTGTCGAATGACGCCCTGTATCACCGGTATAGTTAGCTAAAAAAAATCTAAAACTCCATATAACCTTAGCTCTTGAATCAAAGGGCCAGTTTCATAGTCAGATTTAGTACACCTCAAGTGCGGCGCTATACTAAATACAAGACGTCACCTATCTGACATTGAATGGAATGGGCCAGTTTCATATGCGAAACTGGCCCATTCCATTTTGTTCTAGGTAGGTGTCGTCCTGTATTTAGTATCGACTCGCACTTTAGGCGTACTAAATCAGACTATGAAACTGGCCCAAAGACGTATTTTCTTAATATCACAAGTTGTGAGCCCGATGCCTTAGACCACGCTACCACTAATGGTGATACTATATTTTGAACTGATAGATTTAAACAAAATTAATACTAGGTGGATAAATATGACTCAAAAACACTCTTTGCAAAAAATCCATTCCTCCCATAGTTTTTGAGAAAAACGACATTAAATCTCGATAGGGTTGATGTGGCATCACCGTGTCTGAAATTTTAAGCATATACAGTCGCCCGCGACTATACGAGTTTCACAAATGCGAGGCTCAGTTTAGTGTAGGCAGCAATGAACTACAATACAAAGAATACTGGAATATAGCAATTGTCATGGGAATATCCGACAGCAGAGATGGACTTGTGGCGTGGCTGTATGCTGATTGCCTCCCCGACAGGTATTGTCCAAGCGTGAATGTGTTTCGCCGTTTGAAACAGCGTTCTAGGCGGACAAATAAAATGGGTCCAGTGCTACGATTGGGTGCAGGACCGCCTAGTAACTTACGGGTGTTGAAGATGTTGTAATAAATACCTTTCGACAGCAGCCAGCGTGCAGCTCCTGACACATAGCAAGAGTTATACACCTCTGTCACAGTGGTCAATTCCGCAAGTTTGCTTGATGAGGGCTACCACTCGTACAATTATGGAGCAACTTAGCATCTTCTACGACTGATGTGCTTTGCCAGGCACAATTTTTCCATTGGATCCAGCAGCAGCGTGCTGCAGATCCAAACTTTATTGGGAACCTTTTGCGGACTGATGAAGCCTGTTTCACATAAGAGGGAATGAATAACACTTATTACAATCACCTGTGTGCAGGTACTAACCCGACCTTCACCCCCGTTCGTGCATCTCAGCAATGATTCAGCATGAACGCATGGGCTGGCATTGTTTGAGATGCGAGTATGCTATCAAGTCGTTTGGATTTTCACGGATACCTTCTGTTCCTTGTCACGGTTTTATCTGAGATGTTGGAGGACAACCCATTGATTTTGCAACAGAGGATGTAGTGTCCAAGTCTAATTGCCAGCGACTGTAAGAAATTTCGGGCGCAGCGTTGCCACATCAACCACTTCTAACTTAAATGTTTGGGCTATAAGCATATGTACTATTTATTTTAATGTTCTAGAGATGAGGAAATATGAGATTAGACGAAGTGTTCCCTCATTTGCCTAGAGATAAAGAGTAGTAAAAAATTTAGAAAAAACTACCCTCAGTACACCCGACCAGGATCGATCCTCGATTACCAGCCATTGGAATTCTAGTCTATTGCGAGAGTGACGCCTTAGAACATGTAGCCACCAAAGTGTTTCTTTATGTAAATTAAAAATCCATGTCATAGATAAGTGAAACATTCATTAAAAAAAAAAAAGAACGAAAATATTCTACCGGCCGCTATACCCTTTATATTTAGAGTATTACAACTCTTTAAATTACAGCGTCTTGGGACTCCATTACTTTAAATTCCTTCTTTTTTTTACTCTTTTGTATTCCCCCTCTTTTTTTCTTTTTTTTTTTTTTGTCTATGCATGTTGGAAATTTTCAACGAGGAATAAATGAATATTTTGATAAAACACAATCCCAAAGAAAAAAAAACAGTAAATACTTCCTTTTATTCGAGAAACGAGGAACCGTGGCGTTGTATTTTGGTAACGGGTACGTCACAACTTTACTGATACCAACCTACCATTCCCCAATATATTATTTATTAGGACGTTAGAAAAAAAAAGCTGAAAGAGATAGAAACATATTCTAACATAAAGAAAGTTAACGTTTTTGAAATGTGAAGTTGATATGTTTGTAGTAGGCCTACTCATTAATTTATTCTGATGTTTTTGTTTAATTATCCAAGTCTACAAATTTATAAAATCATTTAGGGCCTTTTTATTAAACTTGTAGAATATTTAGCTTGATAATTGAGCCTTAATTGGCTGAGCCGAAGAGGGGAGTTCAATCTCAGCTTGTTGCATTGAATATATCTTTCAGCCTGTAGAGTTAATATATATTTAAAGAAGTGTCCCTTCTTATTTTAATTAGCCCTACGTCTTAATACCCATCTGGGTTGTAAGCCTATGTACCAATTAAGTTAATGGGATGTAGATGAGTAAGGTTAAATTTAGAAGAAATATACCTGCGTTGGCGGGGAGGGAGGTGGAAAACCATTTACAAAAAACCGCCCCGAGTAAAAAAAAACCACATTGAGAACATGCAATTGGGATTCAAACCCCAATCTCTCCCTTATTGGCAGTCCAGTTTATTGTGAGAGTGTAGCTTTAGCCCATTAGACCACTAAAGCGGGTACGCTTTAAATTAAGTTCGCAACAGTAAAATATAAATTTTAATATTAATCTAAAATAAGTCTTTAAAATATTTGGATTTATTTATAATTTTATTTTAAAATATAAGAATATGATTTTAGTTGTAGTATAAAATCATTCCTTTTTCCGTATCTTTCTAACATTCTTGTGTTTTTCTTTATGTCACTCTGTGTGTTTAAAGAAAAGAGAATAAAGAAAAGAGTGATATTACTCAGTTTTGGTCTGAAGCGATAAAGAAAGAGGGAAAACCACAACAGTCAAAGCTGGTAGGCAATTAACAAAGAAACAAAGCAGGATTCCGACAGGGTTTTGAAAATTAACATATTCATTATGACTAACGATACCATACCACAGTGTGACTTAATCAGGAGAAACATTTTTCCTTCCTCCTCAAATACTTTGTGGAATTTTGAGATAACAGAAAATTAAGAAGTGCTAAAAGAAGGTTGGAAAAAGAGAAGTGTTTTTAAATTATATATTAAAAAAAAAGTTGCACACCATTATACTGAGAGAGGATTAAGATAACGTTTCGTAACGACTTCATTCATGAGCGACTCTTTGTAACTATTCACTATTGTTTCAGGAAATACTGTATTTCCTGCTCAACATTTCCACTGACCGAGGTTCATTTCTATTCACCTTTCAGACAAACTGTAGGTTGGGGGAAAAATCTAACAATACATGAAATATGATTCTAAGAGAGGTATAAATTCGTATTACATTTTCGTTCTACTAATATATAGTCACTAAAATAAAGAAGTAATGTAAATGCCCTTCTCTAGGGATGGTATTATGTTATTAGTATTATACGTAGGCCTAGGCTTTGTTTACCCTTTAAGGTGACAAGCTTACCTTGCATTATTCCACTATGGTACAGCTTATAAGATAGGATCATAGTGTAATATGTTGAGGCAAGAATGCGCTTCTGTACTAATAATTACGTTAATGGTTTTAGGGATTAGGAAGGTAAATTTTAGAGGAAATGTACGTACGTTTGCTTGGAGGAAGAGTGGAAAACCTTTTTGGAAAAACTACCCTCAGTACACCCGACCGAGATTCTTAACTCAATTTCACCGTCATCAGCATTCTAGTCTACTGCGAGACTAACGACTTAGAATATGCGGCCACAATATGCTTGGCTCACTACTCTCCCTCCAATTAAATCCATGCTGTACCTATCCTAACCTCATTAGTATGATTAAATACGTATAGTCTAGACGGATAGTAATATGCGATATTAAAAATAACATCAAGCTGTAATTTATATTTTAATTAATGCAGACTAAGCTAAACTTTAGCAGAACAATACTATAATCTACATTTAAGATTTAAAGTAAACTCTGTGAGGAGAATTTGCCATATCACATAGTGGAGAGGTTGTCTAAGATATTTTGTAGCAGTAGCCTAATTTTTAATTCAATAAGTAGACGTGAATTTTCAAAGGAATATTGTTTAATAAACAAGTACCATTAAAGATTGTTTCACAAAAATATTCAATATAAACATCAATTTTGACTTGTTTTGATGCAAAAAATACATATATTTCTTCAGTAGAAACGTTTAGTATAGTTTTCTACACATAATAATGACAGTTTTAAAATGTAATTATCGTTATGAGCGTAATTACATTTGAACAATACTTTCTCTCTTAATTTAAAAAGTTTATGTTCAAAGCCCATTATGTTTAGGGAAAATGTAGAACATACGTTTGAGATTACTACGCGTAGAAAAATTAAACTAAATGTATGCAACTGAAGCAATATTTTATATTTTGTTTTTACCAAAAATATTTATTTACAATAAAAAACTATACAATTACTGACCCTGCGATTGCATTCCGTTCCATACCACATCAAGTCTAGGTAACCGTGTTTTTTGTATTCGTTTGTAAATGAAAGTAAATTTGATAACTGTGCAAATACTTAACTAAAAAAAAGCTAATTAAATACTAATTAAATGAACTCGATTTGTAAACTAATGCATGTAATGCAGTATTCATGGTGAATTAGGCGTACTATTAACTTAGTAAAAATTCGTAGCTTGACTTTAGCATGCATGTTTGTAGTTCTTTTTTCTCGATTAATTTTTAACGAAAATGTCACTATTCCATTTGTTTTTAAGAGTTTGTGTTTGCGAATTGAACTAATTTAATCTAATAACCAAATAGTGAGTATGTGTATCAATAAAAATATGAGTAGAATTATCTGTCTAGTATATAACCCCATAACTGAATGAGATAATATTAAAGCTTTGGGCACCATTAAATATATATGTCTAAAGATAATGTAACATTAAACAAAATTATGTTCATAAAAAGTTTTCTAAGTACACATTAATGATAAAACATCATATCTCTAATAAATATTCGTTTAAAGTATACATACAGTTTTATTTTTTTAAAAAATTATTCTAATCATATAAGATACTTATACAAGTCATTACTTAGACGAAGGCTTCAATCGTGTCTTGTCTGGTTTTTATCAGCAATTTAAAAGTCGGCATTCAAACTTAACATAAGATATTTTTACTAAATATTTTCCCAGTGTCCTTCTTTGCAAATATGGTTACATTTTTTCTATATTCTAGCCTGCTTAAACTTATCCCATTAGTGTACAAAGTGGGTACCTCGGACGGGGAAGCAGGGGCAATACCATAATGATAATAAATATAATAAAACTAATCCAGCCTGTATAAAACAAAAAAGAGCTTCAAATTTGCTTTTAAAAATATTGGGTTGTGTAATGTTTCTTGCAATATAGAAGAGGAGTGGAGCACACTATTGGGTGGGAATGGTAAAAACAAGGAATCTCTACCTCTACACCTCCTTCACATCCTCTCAAGATTGCAAATAATGTTTTGGCATAAATCTATGACATATTAAATAAATATTCAATTTAAAACACTGAAATTGTACCAAATGCATAGTCTAAGGCCAGCTTTACGACTATATATCTACTAAAAAAGCATAACGCTATACACCTTAAAAGCAACCCTTACAATTTTAAGTGGAAAAAAAAGTCCAAAGGCAATATTAAGAGTAGGCCTACAGGGGGAAAAGAGTAGAGAATCAAATCTTAACTCAAATTTAGAAAGTGCTGCCATATGTTAAGACAGTCATGAGACCTTTCTAATAAACTCTAGATTCTATTTAAGAGAGATCTCTGTCGTATTTAAATTGAATTAAATTTGAAAAACAAAAAGCTAACACCCTTAAAAATGTTTGTAATATAATTTCCTCCATTTTCCCTAGTATCCTTCCCATTCAATATATACATCCCCCGCTCAACCTCCCCAGCACTCCCTTCGCCCAAAGTATATTTCAGGGTACGCCACTGCTTAGTGTTATCTCCCCATATTCACACCCGCCCTCTGCGCCTTATCACGCGAGAACAGGAGATTGATGTCCGATGCCTCGGCAAGAATACCCCACCAAAACGGAGAGCGGTGGCGTCCTAGCGACAATAGGCTCATTTCCTGCCGGGGAATCCCTCGTCAGCGCAGTCTACTCGAGCGAGAGGGTAACTACCAAGTGTCAAAGGCGCGTGCCTCTTATTACTGAGCTTCACCAAGGGCTTATCCCCCCCTCCCCCCCAAAGGGTTCGCCAAACTTGATATAAGGGGCCACGTTACAAATATATTTATTTGAGGATTCCTCGAAGACAAGGAATATAATTGGCGCAACTAGGGTAGAGGGGTGAGTAAGAGGGGATTTCCCCAACCATTCCTAAAATATGTAAAATATAATCTTTAAGGGAACGCGAGAAAAGGCTAGTGTTTTTACACAGATTATATGGCAAAACTATTTTTTGGCCAAAATAATAAAAATATTGTTTCAGTACAAACTTAAGTCAATATTTTAATTTTCTTCAAATGGTGATCTTAACTACTAATGGTGGCTTACTACCTGTTCAGGTTATACGCATATTTACAAATTACGCTTATAATTTTAGGGGTGAGGAGTGCAATATTTAGAGGAAGTGTATCATTATTTACGTGAAGGAAGAGTGAAAAACTATTTTTGAAAAACCACCCTCAGTACACCCGATCAGGATTCGAGCCTCATACTCACCGTCATTGGCAGTCTAGTCTAATAAGAGAGTAGCGCTTTAGACTTTACGGCCACTGAAAAGGGACTCAACAGTTGTTAAATATCTGCCGTGAGCAACGCGGCATTAGGTGAAAAACTTTTTAATAAAGAGAAAAAGTTGTCATTAAACGCCAGGATATCCTCGACAGATATTCAACAACTGTTGATATCACCATGTGAATAAAATTAAACTTAAGTGATTCTATTGAAGCAATATTTGATTTATTTTGACAAAGTTTTGCAATAAAAACTGCAAAACACTGATCTTCTCTTATGTACCCTACATCCTCACCTTAAATATAATATAGAAAGAGCATTGACGATGCTTCGAATGCCCAATCTAAATTTATTACCAGGCTTATACCTTTTAATCCATGCATATATCCAAGAGTTGGCAGTTGGTCGATTGCAATCAACCTGTCGTTCTTGGGGCAATATTAAGTCGATCGCGTAAGAAAGTTAAATCATCATTAAACGTCAATATATGCGTCTTGTAAACCCACACATATATAATCAAGTAATTTATAATACTATTTTAATGTGAACAAACTAACTTCTACCTGTCACAATCAATAATATTATGAGAAAAATTAGATAGTATAATATTAAAATGTACCTTATATATTATGTATATACATTTTTAGAAGGGTGGGGTCATAAATATTTTGAGGAAAGTAGAGCTTGAGAAATAAATATCTGATACAGCCTATATAAAGAGAAAAGGCTAATGTAGAAATGATGGATGGTTGCGAGATCTTTGATAAATATACAAGCCAATCGGGATCCAAATAGAGTGTTTGATATCTCAAATATACAAATTAAAAATAGAAATAATAGATTGGGAATTGATAAGTTTTAAAGGTATAATTTTAGTGAGTTGCATATCTAAAATATTTAAACTCCTTATTACATCATAACCTAGAGTATGTTCTTAATTGTAAACTCTAGCGCTTCGATAATATATAAATATAGCACTTAACCTCCCCCTTTATTAAGTGTTTGGGTGTGCCACTGAAGGAAATATAGGTTGTTAGGTGCTTGTTTCATATGATATAGTACTTACCCCCTTATAAGTAAGACTGGCTACTTAGGCTGGATATATTAAGTCGATATAAAAAAAAAATCTCATCACCAAACAAACTAAAGTGTAGACCTATATTCAATTTTTAGAAACTAAATTATTTATAATATTTAATATATATTTATGTATATAATGATAATATAAAATTTAAAAGTAATTTGAACTCTATTTAAACCATATTAGAAAATAGAGATATATAATATTGTTGTTGACCTATACAGAGAACGATTAAGCTATGTTTAGAAAGTTCTTGTAAAAATTATATTTTTGGAAATAGCCGCAGCTTTTGCAAAAAGTAGTTTGAAAAACTAAATAAGTACTTATTTTATTTGAATGTGTGTTTGATTTTATTCATGCTTGATTTGATTATTGATTTTTAAACTACTAAATGTATATAACTAACAATATTTCAATAAATATCATAAAAGTATCATGAGTGATTTCTCATATTCAGAATATAGTATCATAGGGGAGAAAAGGGGATGAAATCGGGCTGTTTGGTTTAGATCTCCACATGTGGATAAAATACTATGGCGCTTTTGTAAAACTTACTAAACATAGTTTAATTTAAAAATAATTTACAGTGGTAAGATAAAATTACTTTAACTTAATAATTTAATTGAATTTAAATACTTTATTTGCATGTAGGCCTACACTCATTCATTCTGAATGGAAGTGTACTTCACTTTACAGATTACACTATGACCTTATCTTATAAGCTATACCATAGTGGAATAATGAAAGGTAATTTTGCTATCTTTCAGGGTAAACCAAGGGCACTTAAATTAAATATTATGTTAACAAAATAAATAAAGTAGATAACATATTATTATTATTATTTTTTGTGAAAGAGAGCACCAAAAATGTCACTGCCCTTCTGGTCATCCCTGGTTAAGATATCACACTAAAGGAATTGAAATTCAATTTTATGATGTTGTGACCCTAGATCTTCTAGATCTAACCTTAGGTTGTCATTGAAAAGGTATTTTCTTAATTATAAGATGCAACATCTATTGAGTCCCTCCGGAGACCTTTAACGTGTTGAAAACCTTTCCACAGGTAATGGAGATAATTTCCTATTAAAAAAACAAAACAACTCATTATCAGATAGAAGGTGTTCTCGCCTCGCAAATTTGTGAAACCCTGTGATAGGACCATAAACAAGACAGGAGATGAAAATGTTCCCCTCTCACTCTGCCTACACCCCCCCCCCTCCACAACTGACACCACCTACTCACAATACAGTGCTTGTAACAACACTTGATACACCCTCCCAAAGACCAAGGGGGCCCGAGGACCGGAAATCGCCACTTTGTTGCTGGATGACGTGGCAGGGTACAGCAGAACCGATGAATGGTTTTGCTTGTGCAAGGATAGTAGACTGACTACCGTTCAGACTTACCCTTCCCCCCCTTAAACACTCAACTATCATTGGGTTTTTTTTTCGGGCAACTTTGACTCTTCCCACGTCGTCTCCTGTTTCTCATCCGTTTGCGTAGTAGAGAAAAGGAGGATTAAAGAGAAGAGGCAGGAGGGCTGATGAGACATTGGAGGTCGTGATTGATGAATTCTCATTTTTCACGCGTGATGAGTTTTGGCTTATATGAAGACAGAACATGTTTCAAAGAGGAAATTAACCCCCTAAATTAGATGTATAGATGTGGGGAAAGCATCTTTAAAATATCACCATAATTAAGTAAATCATAGTAAAAAAAACTACTTAGGATTAATTAAAATACTTCTATTTTCCCGTATGTCACGAAATTCTAAACGGTAAATCTTTCCTAAATTGTTTGTTTATTGATTTGTGGATAAGTATTTAGCTATTCTATATAGTTTAAATTATAATTATATAGATTTACGTTTTTTAGATTTATTCAGTATTTAAGTAATCTAACTTTTAAAGAATTCAAGTTGATTCAAAACCCAATATGCCAGGATTTAAATGTAAAACCTTAATAACAAAATGTATGAGCCAATAAAAAATGTATTTTGTAAAACTTGACAAATGTGTTTAAATATCTATAATAAATCATCAAAATTATAGTAAACTCATACACTCAAAATACACCAAACTTCAAACACTAACTCATTCAAAGGGGCTTTTGGTCTGATGGAAAGACTCGTAGTCGTATTTGTCCTAGAAATAATTAATGGTAAGTGAACAATAGACTGCGTAGGAATTAAATGATTCTAAAAAAAAATATTTAAATAACATTCTGGCATTGGTAGCTATTGAATTCGATGGTCATTTCCAGAACATTTTGGCAATGCTCAGTCTCCATTCATAGCACCATCCTCCCCTAGATAAGTTATCTACCGGTTCCACGTTTCCTGCCACGTGACCAGTATAATTAGTCAGGGCTAGCAGTTCGAACCCATAGAACCAGTAATATGTTTGATTTCCCCTTGCGTCGTAAGTGGGGTGGGAGGGAGGAATAAGGGGCTGGTTGCGTTTAATTGTATTGAATAGTCACAATGAGAATGGTAGATCCAGGGAAGGGGAGGGTTTAACCCCATTCGAACATATCGTCTTGATCATCGTTGCGGAAACGGAACCAAATAAAGAAAGTAGACGAAAAAAAAATCTTCCTAACTTCAAACGAATCAGATGGATGGAGGGAAATTGTTGGAAAAAATATACGCTGACTGAATATATTTTTATGAGCCCAAATAATTGGAAGGGATGAAATGTGTAATTTACTTTTATCAGACCAACGTATTTAGTGGAGAAGAAAAGTACAAACCCTCCACCGGAATTGCTCTCAGAAGCAATTCTGTTTGTTCTTAACAGTACCTCAAATTATTAATAGTCTTTTTTGTTTACTACAAATGCTCATTTTGTACAAACCTTCAAGGGTTAATAGCACCCTATCAACTATGTATAGTTTAATGACTTCTTTAAGTATTTGGGTAAGAATAACAAAATTTTCAGAAACCTTTCAGTCACATATTATTCTTAATACATCCATCTATTAAAGGGTATTTCAAAATTCTTATATACTCTGAACATAGCTGAGCAAGATTGTGAGAAATTATATTTTCAAGAAGAAAGTTTTATTATCTGTCAAAAATTAGTTATAGGCTCCTACATAAATTAATGTAAAGTCTGTTCATCTTAGGAATTGTTTTCTGAAAGGCCTTTTTCCCTATCAGAAATCTATTATATAGTTAGGATATTGGTAAGAAAAAAGACCTTTCAGAGAGTAATTCATACCGTGAATGGAGTATATGGTATGAGGAGCCTTCTATTCAGTGTTTAGATATGAATCACACATTTTAATAAATACACCCATCCATGAAAGGGCATTCTAAAAGTCTTATTTACTCTAGACATAAATGTGCAAGAAAGTAAGAAAATAACTTTTCAATTATAAAGTTGTAGTAATTTGTTCAAAATAGTTTTAATTAACTCCTTTGACACTAAAATTCAGCTAGATAAAATGTAATTTCAAGATGGACTGAAGCTCATTTATTTTTAATATTCAGACAAGAGTCAAAAAATAGTATACTTCACTCTTTTTGTTGTTCTCTTCTCAAGACCAAAGTTGCTTTCCCTTCTATTCATACATCTTTAGATTTGTTTTCCGCCACCATTCTTAACTAACAATCTTCCTCTATTATTTCACATTCACTTCCTTTCTCCGTCTCTTCATATACTTACATTTATCTTTCCTTACGACCCTACATATACATCGTGTTACTTCATTTACTACATTGAAATCATGGCAAAAAGTAAAAAACATTAAGCAAGGTACCTGATTCTACTACACAATGAAGATGATGGTATCTCCAAGTTAGATATTACTCTCCTCCCTCCAACCATTTTGTTCCGTATCGCGTAGCACACTTAAAGTTTTTGGAGGATAAAGCTCTTTTGGGAGACGGAGAGAAAGGTTAAGTAGGGTTGAACATGGCCGAGTTACTTCTGCCAGAACTGCCCTGGAACGTTTCTCGACAAATAACAGGAAATGAAACACTATAGTCACCGACATACACCTTCGTATTCGGAGCGTGTCATAATGTGATGGATTGAAGTGTTTACCTTGTTCGGTGTTCTTGTCTTGGGAGATCAATACGTCGTGCTTATGGAGATATGGCAGTGAAACTTTAATGAACGGTCTGTTTCATTTTATGACATGAGGCCATGTAAGGTGGGGTTTTTTTTTTGTAAGATTAATATAAATATTGTGGGAATTTCTATTTCCCAAGTAGTTTTGGTGATTGTGAAATTTTAAGAAATTCTTTTAAGTTTTGATTTTCTCTTGAACCCTTGGATTATTATTATTATTATTAGCACCGCGTCTTACTACCCGTTCGAGTTATACGCACTTACGATAATGTGTAATGGTAGGGTGATTGTGATATGAAATGGAGGACCTACAGTTTAACGTGGAATCCGAACCACGGTGGAGGCCTGGCATTCCTCACATTCACAAGTTGTGATTAATACACGTCTTGTCAGAGGTGAAGGAAGGGTTTGGTAATCAGATAAATCTGTGCCGGGACCGAGGATTGAACCCCGGACCCTCAGCACAGAAGTCTGACACCTTACCCCTAGACCACCAGGTCACCATTGAACCCTTGGAGAGAGAAGTATTGTGATCGTATAAAAACGGAAGAAAGAACTTGAGATTTTAGAACCGAAACTATTATAATGATCAGGCTTAAACTTGGTATCTAGGCTTTTCAGAAGATTTTATCGATTATTTTTAGATAAGATATCGAGAATTAAAATTAAGTGTAGTTTACTGATGAGAAAAAGTATTTTTTTTCCCCAGAATCTGCTTTAAAATTTTGATTAAACTTTGTGTCAAGACATTATTTTAATATAATAAAGAAAATTCCTATTTTTATTTTCCCATAAAATTACGTTGAGGATACTTCACATCAGCCGAAGTATTCAATTTTGATCATATCTACGCAAATATTAAATATGCGAAATAACTTATCGTTGTAAAGATTTAGTTCTATTAAAAATATAAATATTTTAACTGAAATATATTTTTATAAAACCAATAACTTCTGAGCTATAAGCATACATAATTAATGTTTTTTATTTAACACTTTAAATTATAAAGTGATGATTAATCTCTTTGGCGAAAAGAGATGCTCCTCTTTTCTCAATGGTTCTCTAACAATGTATATTATTTCGTTTCACATATCTCGCTTGTTTTTTTGTAAATTTATCTGATTTAAGTTAATATGAGAGAGAAAGTCTGCGATGGGCACACAATACTTTTTTTATATTTAAAAGAATTAACAGTATACTCAACATCTAGAAGAAAAAAAAGATTAATTCAAGGTTTTACTTTGAAATAATGTTTATGTATGAAAATTTTTAGTAAAAGGTTTGATTTGCACTCCGACAAATTCTACTACTAGAGAAATTTATTTCTAATCTTTGAAGATCCAAAATATAGAATAATTTATGCAATTTACATTAATGAGAGATAAAAATAAAACAAAGCTAGAATTTCATTTAAAATTAGCTACTAAAACAATCGTGTTAATTCAAGATGTCAAGTAGTCAAGGGTGTTTATACGAGAATTGGTTTTAAAATACAAAATCGAGTTAAGGAAATTATGTGAAGTTTAGCCACACAGGCATAGTGAACAACTTACCTCTATCTTTGAATAAATATTTTTTATATCTTTAAATTCCCGGTAGATGCCAAATCTCAGCATATTTAAAGATCCCCCCCCCCCCC
>CABFWO010000457.1:182811-194693 GCA_902155825.1 Timema genevievae | reverse complement strand
GGGGGGGGGGGGGGGGGGGGGGGTGATGAATCTGACGCTATAAGGAGTACACAATGTAGCATAGCACCAATTACATGGCCGCCTTTGGGATGCATTCAGGAAAAACCAACCTCAATACACATTACCGGGATTAGAGCTTCGACCACCTTTTTACTGGCAAGTCAGAATAAATGAGCGTAAAGCTTGATTCACCTGTTCGCCCAAAATAGAGACCTGAATCTACTTTAGTGGCGCAGAAACTCACACACGCTGTATGTTGAGCCATGATGCATAGCAACTCTAAATTAAAACAGCTTATTATCAACAGTATTTTCTAGTGGATAAACATATATTTTAGATCATTCTCCCGATGGATGTTTTCAAATTATAAGACTGTGTCGTGGCACAATCCAATACATCGGTCGATACACACGCTTTAAATTAATGGGTTGTTTCAAATCTCCTCATAAAGGTCAACGAATTTGCCTGCTTGCTTCTGGATGTAAAGCGCATCCGTTGTCAAATGGAAATGAGCACCAATTTGAGATGGTTGGTTCTCCTGTGCCAAACATCTCAGGCAGAGCGTATGAAGTAAAAAATAAATAAAAATAGTTGGAACTTTAACGGAACAGCTCACACCGCTGAGGCGGAAATCTTGTGATTGGTTAAGAGATCGTCACGTGACCACGTTTCTGTTCTGCGTTTGTTTATCAGCGAACGTGTCAATACACTGTAACAATTAGTCCCTCTTCCCACGGATACAGTTAGCGGAAACAATCGATCATCATTACGTTTAATTAATGTTTACGTAACGTAATCTAAACGCTCTCTTATTTTTAAATGGAATTCATCACGAAGGAACTAACTTAAAAAAAAAATTAGTCCAGGAGAGTTTTTTCCCGAGACGTTTACGTTAATTTTAGGGTAACGAGTCTTGTTCTGACAATCCTATATTGTTGCGAAGTACGTCAACAGGTTTATTTAATACTTAATTTGTTTTCTTATGGTACGCAGATTAATTCCTTGGAACAGTTTTTTTTTCCACGTCTCACTAGCTCTAAAACATCGTAGCCTCTTGTTACACTTTATTTGGTCAACCCAACAAAGCTACAATTGCAAATAATTGCAGCCAAATCACCCCTATATTTATGAATTTCATTTTAGGGAATAATTATTGGTTTTCAAAAAGTCCAAATCTATTTTTATGTATTTTGCTCAACTTGTTGCGTTACACTACATACATCCTGATTACACAAAAGTATCTTTACATTAAGTGAACGTTAAGTTAATACTTATCCGGGCCTTATGGATTCCACTATGATGTAGCTCATGAATTTTCAACTTAGGGTGGCTGGAAGGGGACGCGATGAAAGGCCAGTGTTTTTGCAGTTTTTATGGAAAAACATATTTTTGGTCATTTTTAATTTTTAATTTAATTTTCTTCACATTTTTATATCAACAGTTCCTGAATATCTGTCATTAGCATGGTGGCATTATATAACAAACTAAATAAGAGAAAAAGTTGTAATTAAATTCCAGAACACCCTTGACTGATATTCATTAAATTTTGAGGTCACCACGTGAAGAAAATTAAATTATTTGTTGGTACTGGAGCAATATTTTGTTTATTTTGACCAAAAAATATTTTGTCATAAAAACTGCAAAAAACACTGG
Organism: Timema genevievae; assembly: GCA_902155825.1. Lineage (NCBI taxonomy): Eukaryota > Metazoa > Arthropoda > Insecta > Phasmatodea > Timematidae > Timema > Timema genevievae. Next base: position 193,040 of record CABFWO010000457.1, on the reverse strand, counting down.
CTTTTTCTTGCGTCCCACCTTAAAAGTGCCCGAGAGCCGAGATTGAATTCATGATTCTATTGGTGTAATTCATTATATTTGGCTAGTCTTTGTCGAGTTCTGTAAAAACGAGATCTTGTTTGTGAATGAAATGAGAAGTGGTAATCTAATCGTGTTTTTTTTTACATACAAACCATTTTTCCTACTAAAGTATTCTAGCTTTGATATACCAATATAATACATCAAATGTATGGAAAAAATTCAAAATTAACAAGCTTGATTTTTTTTTTTCCATACAAGACAAAACTTTCCTTTTCCCTGCTAAAAACATCAATTTTACTGCAAGAAACTTCTTGGGCCTCAAAAACATGGCATCGCGGGCCGCAAGTTGGAAACCCCTGGTGCAGCTTCTAAGATAGGCCCAGGGTGTAGTCAGAGCTAGGGATGCTAAAATATATTTTGCAAGGTAAAACAAGGTACGTATACTTTTATAATATATCTGAGAGAGATGTGATAATAATTTCATTTTAAATTAAAGTAACAGGAATAAGGATATATAGATGGAGACGAAAACATTCCGCTCCCCAATGTTTAAACTTTTCAGTGAAAGTAATTTAAAATAAAATAAAGAAAGAGAGAGAAAAGTAATAGTCGACGTTGTGGCTCTGTCTAAACAAGAGAAGCACTTTAGGTGTATAGACGTCGTAGTGTTTATATTACTGACTCAAGGTGACTGACTGCTTCTGTTTCTCCACTAAGAACATCTTGGGGAGAATAAAATAGGAGGCGTCATCGTCTTCTGTGTCAATATTAGCGCTTCCCTCACACAGGACTTAAGGTGCCCTTCACCCACCCCACCTCCTCATAAACCCCTCGGTTCCTCAACCTGCTACCCAAGAAAGCTAATGTCTAGCACAATACCCTCAGGATCTCCTCTCTTTCTGGCTTGACAAACAACAACAAGACCCCACAAAGTGCTTCCCATTCCATACACACCCCTTCAACTCCCCCCCCCCTTTTTATTTAGGTACTAACCCCTTCCACCTCCTCTTTCCATTGCCATGATCCTCAATAATCCTTCCAACACTTTGCAAGGATTCCACAACAAGCTAGTCCTAGCCACATCCTAACAACCCTCCTCCCCTTCCCCTCGCCTTTGACAAACACAAACACACCTTGCACAAACTTTTGGGGGACGGAGGGGGTGTAAGGGCGAATCACGTCCGAGGATCTGCGCGAACGATTTCACTGGTTATCAACAAGACGACTTTCAATTAAGTTTAGAGCTTAATAATACCAGCAAAGTCATTTAAAAATGAGATATTTTAAGATATCACCACTAGTTAAATTATCCTATTTTACCCACTTCAGTGACCTCACGGTCTAAAGCATTACTCTTGCAGTAGACTAGACTGCCGATGACGTGGAGATCGAAGTTTGAATCTCGGTCGGGTGTACTAAGGGTGGTTTTTTCCAAAATGGTTTTCCACTCTCCCTCTATGCAAGTGCTATAACCTTAATAATCCATAAACCAATTAGCGTAATTAATACATAATCACCCGCCTCGGTGGCGTAGTTGGCTACCGCGCTAGTCGTGTTGAGCTCGACTGCCGAGGACGGGGAGATCGAGGTTCAAATCTCGGTTGGGTGAACTGGGGGTGGTTTTTCCTAAATGGTTTTCCACTCTCCCTCCACGCAAATGCGGGTTCACTTCTTCTAAAATCAATTCAACCTTCCCACTTTCTAATCCATTAGCGTAATTAGTAATTAAGCGTATAACCCGAACGGTTATTAAGACGTGGTGCATAATAATAATAATATTAATAATAATAATACATAAGCATATAACACAAATGGGTAGTACTAAGATAAGGTTCTTGTAAAATCCAAGTTATTAATTTAAATTTGGTGCATTTTCTTCATTTTAAAATTGTTATTACAGTAAAACCTCTTTTAGTCAGAATTTTCAGATAATTAGAACACAATTCTCTGGAAATAGAATACCAGAACAAGACTTTTAAACAAAATAAAATTAGCAGATCAGGTATATATAGAAGAACAATTCTTCATGTATAAATAGAACATATTTGAGATTCTACGACCAGGAATCAAACCAGATCATCCTTAATAGTATGGTTGGCTTCTATTTCCACTTGGCCTCATGTTTGGGCTATTATTTTTTTAACTAGTATATTGGGTACTGAGAGAGGTATTGTACAATTCGATCAAAAGTGTAAACGAGAGTGTAATGTTATTAATGGATTTTTTTATTTATTTTAAAACATTAAAAGTGTATAAATAGCTTAATAAGATAGCAATACCATATAAATTAAAAATTAGTAACTAGCTTATGATGTAAATTTGTAATGTCTTGTTCGTTAAGCTTCTTTTAAATATCAATAGTAGATTATTTGATCAAAGAATATGTAAATAAAACATGACCTAATCATAGACGTCAATTTGCAGTGCACATATTGCCTTTCAAACAGTTGTTCAACTCCTTTAAATCAAAAAAAGAGGAACTTTCATTTCATTAAGCTAGCCTAAAAGCATAAACCAAACACCGAGTCATCATATTTGTTGAGTGCAAACATCAAAAGGAATTGTTCATTGCTCATAGTGGCAAACCTGTAAAACTATAATGACGGTGATGCTGTTGACATAGCACCTGGAACCAAAACCTGTAATCATTGTCAGAGTGGCTTGGCAAAGCGACGCGCTAAGTGGGGGCTCAATTTTTTTTTTTTTTAAATAGGAAACGTTTTACCTTGTGTACAAAATGTATCGAATGTCAATTTTCTCCCCCCTCTCATATCACAACCCCTCACACCCCACACCTTGACCTTTGTCATTTTGTCACGTGCTTCACGCGAATGTAGCAGTCGATTGTGTTTTGTTTGTACCAGTAACCTGAGTGACTTGTTTCATTGAATGTTCTCTAAGAATTTATTTTCCCATAAAGTGCACGAGAAAGAAGTCACTATTCAAATACATTTCCTTTACGAAAACAACAACAAGAAAAAAAGTATTTTCAAATGTCATCTGAATTTTAATGTGTTTTTATATTACAAATATTATATGCCCCTTGCAATATCTTAAAAGGTTTTTTGCTCTGTGAATATTGAGCTAAATAAATTTGTTGACAAGATATAAAAAAGGAAATACTTTAGAAAACCATATTTCTTAATAATGGTCATCCAAAATCTCAGTATATCTGAAATACTGTTTGTTTACTAATATTAATTGAAAATCTCCAATTAATATCAGGTCCCGGAAAAAAAAAGTTCAGGAGCACTACAGTTTCTGTCAAAAGAAAAATGTTTATCATTTATTTACAATTTGTGAGACTTAATTTTTGCTAACAAAAAATTATATCCTACTCCCAAATTGTGTATACTTCAAATAAATGCGTTGTTTCTGCAAAGTATTGCATAGTATATGCCAATTTTTTTTATATCTCCAACTGTGAAAAACAATGGATAGTAATGGATTATCGAGAAATTTAGTTATTTTGATTGTAATTGGTCCCATAGAATTTAGGTTGACGAGTTTCTAGTAATATATCTCACATTGGCTATATAAAGTAAACAATAAGGTATTTTACACATCAATTTAAACACTCTTAATATAATATTATTTTTTTAATATTCCCAAAAGTGAGATCGAGAGATATATATTCCATATTTTACAACACAAGCAGAAAAGCTAGAGCGAAAGAGAGATTCATTCCCATGAAAAGAGCCAACATCCTTATCAGGAATATCACATGACATGTGAAGGATATCCGAATGTAGTAGACATGTAATGTATAACACATAATGACAGCCACCATCAATCACGAACTTTGAATTCTGTCAAAATTAGTATTGAAAGTGAATATTACCAAAATACAACGTAATAAATTGATGAAGGCGAAGTATTAATATTTTAACTATTAACAATGTATTCAATTACATTATTCTTTAACAAAATCTAGATTTCGATAAACTTTCTAGTTTCTCTGCATGTACACACCAATTATCTATGGAGAAGGGATGTGAGATTTAGAAGAAATGTACCCCCCATCTACTTAGGACAGGATGGTCCAACGTTTTACATTCCTAAGGCCAAATCATATCATTTTGCACCATGGGCTGAAGATAGATTTAGTAATCTCATCAACTTAACTCAGCCTTACAAACAAGACTTGATAAACAATGACTTTCAATACTTGTATACAAATTGTATTTTTGGTTTGTATAGTATTTCATATTTTTCTAGAAAAAAAAAAGATCTCCCAAAAATTTGTTATGTGCACGAACGCACACTTTCAAAAAACAACTTAGCACTAGAAATATATAATTAATATGCATTTAATAAAAAAAATGTATAAAGTGTAATCATGACCTCTGTAATTAAATATTTTTATTCGAACCATTATATATATATTTCACATCCGCCACCGAGGAATTTCCTCTAATTCTCTTCCAGAATACTGTGAGGGTCACATTTTCAGCGAACGTGGGCTGCATTTGGCCCGCAGGCCATGAGTTGAACTCCAATGACTTAGGCGAAGAGTGTAAAATCATCGAGTAAAGAAAGCACATAACCGTCCTAGGTAGGGACTTAAACCCCAACCTCCATGTCATCGACAAACTAGACAGAACTATATCTACTATGTTTCTCGTGTACTCATCTGGACTTGGCTAATCATACAAATAGTATCTATAAAATTAATATAAAACTATATATCTGTCCCTACAGTAAACTTCATTCGGATTGTTTGTTTTCAGTAAAGTCAAAAAAATACTCATTAGAATGAGATGAGATTTCTTCTATTGTACTCCTTATCTTTAAAAATAAAGGTGACCTGGCGGTCTAGGGGTAAGGTGTCAGACTTCTGTGCTGAGGGGCCGGGGTTCAATCCTAGGTCCCGGCACAGATTTATCTGATTACCAAACCCTTCCTTCACCTCTGACAAGACGTGTATTAATCACAACTTGTGAATGTGTGGAATACCAGGCCTCCACCGTGGTTCGGATTCCACGTTAAACTGTAGGTCCTCCATTTCATCTCACAATCACCCTACCATTGCACATTATCGTTAGTGCGTATAACCCGAATGGGTAGTAAGACGCGGTGCTAATAATAATAATCTTTAAAAATAAAGGGTCAGCTTTATACCAACACGCTATCTCCTCATTGAGCAAAGCAGTGTCGAAAAAACCGACTGCCAATGTGGTTACATGTGTGTTTAAATTTGTAATAATTCAAATATAATAATAAAAAACTAAATCAAGTATGTATATTATTTTTTTGTTTTATTGGAAACCAGTGGTATGGAAATATCAACAAACAATATTAATGTGTTTTTTTTCTGACTTACTTGAATGTCAAGACAATTGCAATCCAAAAAGTTACATTTTAATCTTAAATCCAAAGAGAAAGTATATTTTGTGTTGGTTGTTTTATATTCACATTAATAAGTAAAATGTGATTCTTTAACAAATAAAACGTATACCAAGGTAATGTTCAACATTGTTATGCGATTTAATATAACATTTACACGGATACATATTCATACAAATAGATTAATTCTCCTATTAAAAGGCAAAATAAATTTATTATTAAGGTACAGCATGTAGCCGACCATTTAAAAACTAATAAATAGATTTAAATAAATGAATGTAACATAGTATTTTGATATTTTTTTGTACCTACCTTTCTCACATAATTTTTTTTTATCTTTAAGGTACTTAACCTGCACTTGCGGAACCAACTAAGGGAGCACTTTACCCAAAAGAAGATCAAGATCGACCTATAGGTTACTGTTAAAAACACATTTAGGTTTTAGAAAACTTTGGACTTTGTGAACCAAATATATGGGTCCATAGTGGTTACTATAAGCGGAGTTGACTGAATATCGAGATCTTGACATCTTAAACCCCGCAACCTACGGTATGTGTAGCTCCAAACCCAATAAAAATATAAAGGTGTCACTTTCCAAGTCCACTTATTGACACCTCAAGTGTATTTTAAAAATAAAAATATATGTCGGTCCTAATGATTTAGACCGCGTTTCATCTGGGAAGTGTATTTTTAAACGTAATTAAGCAAGCAATTTTTAAATTTTAAATAAATAATTAGGGAAATTAATGTGTACATCTTAACCCTTTTTTTGTACGTCCTTAATGAACATAGCACATTGACTACACTTTCGGGTGAATAAATAACAAAAAAAACATATAAAGATAAAATTTTGTATTGTTACTAAAAAAATGAAATATCTCTTTTTGTTGCTCAAACTCGCCCAAAACACTGTTTACTTTTAGGAAACAGAAAATTAATGACAGGAATATAGTGGGGCTACCATAAATACCCTAATAATCCCTAAATATTTTACGACCTTTTCCATCAAATCTAATTATTCCTCAAGTTTGCCATGATGAGACCATAAGGTTGAAATCTCAAGCAATTGCATCAACATTTCCACACACACACAAGGAATCTAGAAAATTGTGTCATCATAATATAAAGAGTGACTGTATGTGACCTTATTTTCTTATAGAACTGTAGATGATCATCAGATTTGAGCAATAAGGCCTTCTTTTAAAATTCCAATAATGGTTTCAAGACGACGAACCAAAAATAAAACACCCCAAGCAGTTTCTTGTATAAAAGAAAAGCTTTCAATCCTCACAAAATTTGACACGTGATTCCGACTGATTAATGGACTCTTTTTTAGGAGTAGGAGGGAGAAGCGTTCTAAGAAAATGCACAGGGCGGTGACTTGTGTCAAGAGAGATGAGAGAGAAAAAAAAATCTGGATCGTCTTGGTCCAACGCTCTGATGGAGATGACGTTGCTCTGGTGTGTATAGGAAAGGGCGGATTGTCAGATGTGAAGAAGTCTTTCCACGCGGAGTCAATTAACCTCGTACCCGGAGTTTCTCTGCTACCCGCCCGCCACACATGTCCTGTTGCTATGTCCCAGACACTGGAAGTCCTTATCGCCTTGACAAGGTTCCTCTTGTCGACACTACCGAAAAGGAAGGGGGAGAAGGGAAGAAGGATTTCTTCGGCGATGCGTAGCTCATCAATCTTCCAGTTAAAAAGCGAGCGGATACCATGGGCGCGGTTCGCAAGACGCATGCGGCTCACGGGTAAATATTTAGGTTCTCTCTATGAACAGGTCGTAGACAAAGCTCTGTGGTTCCTGATTCCTCCCACTGATCAAAGAGGTGCGGATCAATCCTCGCAGAAAGGACTGAATATTTATTAATATAAAAATGTTGGTTCTTCCTATTGATTTTGGGTTGGATTAGTGAGTTTTTTGTCTCTTTGTGGTTTTTGATTTTATAACTAATCTAGGACAAACAATTAAATATATTTATTAAGTGTTAAATGAATAAAATAATATATTTTAGTAGACTACATTTTAAAACAATCTCAGTATTGGATATAAATACAATAGTCAAGAAATAAAGGTAGAGCTCTGCAGTCCAGTTTTCTTAAGAATATTATTTTTTTAAATACAAATATATTCTACTACAGTCAATATTAATACAGTTTTACCATATTAGTGTTATTTTATGGGTCTTGATAATAGCTGTCAAAAATGACACCTTAAGATCACATTATGACGTAGTAATAAGTGAGAGTAGCTCTAATAATTTTTCTAGACGTAATTTAAGGCTCAGAATATGCCCAATTAACTGTACTATACCTTAATATAATTAGTAGTCGTCTGTCTAGTGGACTATAAGTCTTGTATTTGATTCCCAGCAAGGTTAATAAAAACACGAATTTGTGAAATTGGTGCTTCCCCGATAAAAATAATGAATAAGTGGCTGGAGATTATATTCTAGAGATAATTTAGTTTGTAATTCGTGTGCTGGTAGGTTTAAGTTTGTTCAGAAAGTTCCCTCTAATTGAACAATATAAAATAATGAGATTTTACTAATTAATATAAATTATAATTATTTACTTAAAAAATATTAATACAAGTCAAAAGTTATGAATCGTGGTGAGAATCTTATGATTTAGACTATGCAGCCATCGTAGTTGGGTTTTTTTTCCCCCACCTAATCTTACTACCTAGTTAGGCCTGTACTTATTTTAACTATACTAATGGAATAAGTATATGGAAAAACAGTTGAGAGGAAATGTACCTTCATTTGCTTGAAAGGTAAGTGGGGCATCATTTGTAAAAAAAAAATAGTCAGAATGCCCAGGTCTAAGCTCACATACTCTTCTATCTCTAATAATTAAAACTAAATTAAATTATCATTTAGTCCACGATGCGGGTGACAAAAGTTTATAAGCGTACGAACATTAAGTTCTTTAAGGAGTGACATTAAAGCTTGATTCACACGTTCATTGGAACTCTAGGGCAGAATTTGCTTAAGTGGCGCAGAAATTTACAAGCTAGCAGAGATGTATGTTGAACCTTGATGCTTTGAACGCTAGCTCAAAACGGCTGATATTCAACATGGATCCTTTTAAGTAGGTGACCTTCTTAAGATAAATGTAATGATAAATGTTTTCATATTATTGTGTTGTGTCGAGAAATAAACAACAAAAGGAATAAGTTCTTATTTAGGCTGGATCTACAGATTTCTCCTTTCCATACAAGCAGAGCCTAAACATTTTATCTAATTAATATATTGGATGAAGATATCTCGGTAGTTAGACGTGGTGAACAAAAAATAATTATGATAATATAGATTGAGTAAATATACGCCCTATTAGAAAAGTTAAATAAACTCAATTAAAAGTGATTTTTTTCTAAATGATCAAGAAATCGAAAACCTGTTTTAGTTATTTAAATGTTCCATTACAAAATTGGCTCTCTCTTTTAGTGAAATTGGGCAGCGCGTCATTGGTTATCTCTTCCTCCCTAATATGACAGCAGAAATGTTGGAAAATAATAATCTGTATAAAGTTATATCAAGAGATTTTTAAAACTTTACTATTTATAATTGATTCANATATATATATATATATATATATATATATATATATACAGTCCTACTTTCAAAAGAAGGGCCTTATCTTCTTTGTTTTAGCATCGCATCTTACTATATGTTCGGTTTATACACTTATGTAATAAGTATACTGTTGGGTCATGGATGAGGAAGGTTGAATTAAGAGGACGTGTACCCACATCTGCGCATAGAGAGAGTAGGAAAAGCCACCCTTAGTAGGATTATTAGATAATAATTAATGTATTGATATGTCAAGTCATGTTATAGGAAGCTGTACCTTTTGTTAGATATTATCACTACCTATAAAATGATGAAATATAACTAGTATTTTGTTTGGTTGTATTTTCTTAAAAAGACCTTTCTTAAGAAGGTTGTACTGTGTGTGTATATGTGTAACTTATACGTATATAATTTGTTTGTTTGGATGTATGTGCACCTTTATATAAATTAAGATGTTAGATTGGTTTGCCTCAAATCTGATACCGAATATGATAACGAGGACATTATAATTGTAAACTAAAATAATTTTTTTTTGAAGAAACAGATACCAAACTATTAATTGTTTTAAAGGAGTTTTACGATTATAGTCACTTATAGAAAATAGTGTACTAAGTGATCATATACCAAATTAGCCCTTCTCCCATTTACACGACTAAATTAAAATTAGAATAAATTTAATTAAATCTACCGCTTCTATGATCTATTGGTCAGAGCTCCTGGCTACATTTCTGGAAGTCCCGGGTTTGCTCCCCTGCACTTTCTGATTTTTTAATTTTTTTTTTAAAGCAATGTGTCTGGAACGGAGTAGAATAACCTAGATATAATGAGTACTCGCAGTATGCCATTGTGTGGGTATGACGTCAGAGCCTACAATGCTTTTCTTATGGAGAGAACTGAATTTTACACGTTAATTACGCATGTATTTAGAACTAAATAAATTATATAACGAATGTTTATGTAATCATAAAAGCTTAAAATATACGAATATTAAAGTGAAAGTCCATAAAAATTGCACAACTTTAAGTAATTATCAACTAAGTATGGCAAGTTTTGGCGGCAATTCAAAATCTAAGAGGCCTTCCAAAATAATGTCAAGGCAATATTAGTCGTCATTTAAGCTAAATACTTCTGTAATTAAAACGAGCTATTATGTAATAGTAATAAATATTGGTACATTACTACATGTTTCATGTACCAAAATGTATTAGTAGTTTTTGTTTTTAATTAAAAATCAAGCAATCAAATAAAGTGTATGTAACTTGTGAAATATTATAAACAACAGCGGG